>JAJIBD010015467.1:0-31752 GCA_021461705.1 Cryptotis parvus | reverse complement strand
AAAAATTTTTTGGTTTTTGAGCCACACCTGGCAATGCTTAGGGCTTACTCCTGGCTCTGTGCTCAGGGATCGCTTCTGGCAGTGCACAGGGAACTGCATGGGGCTTGAACCCAGGTCAGCCGTTCCCACTGTACTAAGCTCTGGCCCCACCGACTAATTTTTTAACCTCTTTCCTAATATGTGTGTTTTAGCTTGAGGAAGTAGGACTCAGGATATGTTGCTGTTGTTGGCTTTTGAAACTCAGCAGAGTGGAGGGGAGTGAAGAGAAAGGAATTATGGCAGGATAAACTCTGTAAACCATTTTTAAATCAAATAGTTTTGGTCTCTAGCAGTGCTCAGGAGTCTGGGCGCAGGAATACTGGTTCAGCTGTAGGGGCCAGTGGTCCTTTGCCCTGAGCTGTAGCAGCTCAGACCTGTAGCACTGGATAGGCTCCTGTCTGGGCTGGGAAAGGAACCATTGCTTTTCACATGCAAAGCAAGAATTCCAGTCCTTGGAGACATCTCCTGGTCCGAGGATAACTCTCAAAGCTAGAACTGGGCACCTACTTTCCCCTGAAGTCTGCATGAATGCTAAAAAGAAAATACGCGGTCTTACCTTACTTTCCAGTAACACTAGTAATAATCCTTTATGAAATGATCTTGATTGGGGAAGAATGGTTTTGCATAAATTAGAGAAAAATCAGGGGCTACAAGCTGCAAGTTGACAAAGAGACCTCTGATTATTTTGTTTTGGGCCCGCACCGGCGATGCTCAGGGCTTACTCCTGGCTCTGCACTCAGGAATTACTCCAGGCAGTACTTGGGGAACCGTATGGGATGCTGGTATCAAACCTGGGTCGGCCACGTGAGCGAATGTCCTCTGTACCCTACCATTGCTTTGGCCCTTCTCTGATTTATGAAGCACTTGCTTATCAAGGCGACCAGTATGCTTTGACTATAGTCCTTTTTAAAAATAAACTTTCAGGGCCGGAGCGATAGCCCAGCGGGTAGGGTGTTTGCCTTGCAAGCAGCTGGCCCCTGCCGGTCTGGGTTCGATCCCGGCATCCCATATGGTCCCCCGAGCACCGCCAGGAGTAATTCCTGAGTGTAGAGTCAGGAGTAACCCCTGAGCATTGCCGGGTGTGACCCAAAAAAGCAAAAAAACAAAAAAACAAAAAAAACTTTCACATAAATCTGATTAGTATGATTAAAAAATATTGTCCAATGAGGGAAGGATATATTTAATTAACCTTTTGAAGAGAAATCATTTACTTCATTCTTGGCCTAAGGGAAGGGTATATTTGAGAGGGTGGGAAGGGGCGCCAAGACAAGGCCACAGCGACGCCAAGCGAGTGATGGAGCAAATATGCTCGTTGTTGCCACGCCTCAGGTCATTCCAACACACGCTGAGTGCGCCAGGCCTGGCCACGAACTTCTGCTCCCTCCTTTAAAAAATTAATTTTTGATCTTGACTCAACTATTGGCCCTGCTGAACCAATTCCCAGCTAAATCTCCCAGCAGAGGCATAAAAATAATAATGATAACAATATGATGATGATAATAATAATAAAAATAATATAATAATGATTATAATATAATAATCTCAAACAGCTAAAATCCACATCAGTGCCCACAGCTTAACACTCTGGGGTTTGGCAGGGGCGGGCTGAGCAATTGGCAGGGCAGGGTAAGCAATTGGCAGGGCAGGCTAAGCAATTGCCTTGCCAAAGCCCTGGCAGCCGCACCCTACGCCACCGCTGCAGCCAAGCCAAGGGTTCAACACCACCGCTTCATTAATACTCTCTTCTGAGACCCCAAACTGAATAATTTTGGTATTCCGGTACCCATGCTGAGAACTGGAGTCTCCTCTCAGTCTCAGCCCCACCCCCGTACTTCCTGAAGCCCTGTCAGCCACGCCCACCGCCAGCAGCCGCCACAAGTCAAACCACTGGCCCAGACCATAGAGTCTAAAGTCTCTGGGCCTCAATGCTGAAATTCCAGTGGGAGCACACCAAATACGATGGAAAAGTAACATACAAATCAACTAAGCTCCACAAACAAAAATGTTAACACCATGTAAGTGATAATACTAGCCTAGAACTGAGTACTGAATACAGGCAAAAAGATACACATGATAACCTCTAAATGTATGTATCGTAATCCACAGTGTTTAAGAGAAGGAAGAGAGAGAGAGAGAGAGAGAGAGAGAGAGAGAGAGAGAGAGAGAGAGAGAGAGAGAGAAAAGAGATAAAGAACTCTCCATAGAGGCAGGCTAAGGGAGAGGGGAGGGAATGGGGGGACATTGGTGGTGGGAAATGGGCACTGGTGGAGGGATTGGTGCTGAAACAATGTATGACTGAAACCCAGAAATAAACATCTATGTAATTGTATATCTCATGGTGGTATAATAAAATATTAAAAAAACACAAAAAAATGTTAACACCAGCAACAGCTTAGTACATTCTTAGACAAGGCTCAGCTAACAACAGCTTAGTATATTCTTAGACAAAGACTTAACACCCCTGTGGTGAGATATAACAGTTTGCACATGAAAATTAATTTTTATACATATAGATTTTATTTATTTTTTTTATTTTATTTATTTATTTTTTGCTTTTTGGGTCACACCCGGCAATGCTCAGGGGTTTCTCCTGGCTCTGCACTCAGGAATTACTCCTGGCGGTGCTCGGGGGACCATGTGGGATGCCGGGATCGAACCCGGGCCGGCATGAGCCGGCCGCGTGCAAGGCAAACGCCTTACCCGCTGGGCTATCTCTCCGGCCCCTACATATAGATTTTAATACTAGAGCTTTGTTATCTAATCAATTTCAACCCTAGAATTGTATCAACAGTTGTGACTTTTGTCTACATTAAAATAAATTAAAAAACTAAGTTTTGACTCTACATGAGCATCTTTCAATTGTATGTCTAAAATGGTGTAATAAAATTTGGGGGAAAAATTAAGTTTTGATTGTGGTTTCAGAGTTGACAATACTGTAGTGAAGTTTTTGCTTTATAGTTGCAGTTCTACTACTCCAATAACTGGCCAGTGTTTCAAGATTCTTCCACCATCATCCCATGGATCCTCTGTCTTTCCTCCTCCCTGCCTGCCAATCCCTCTCTGTTCTCAGTTCTATGGATTATGGCTTGTGATTTATTTGCATTGTTCTAATCCTTTTTCTTATTTCTTTATATTCTGTACATTGGAGAGATCATCTTTTTTTTTCATTTTTTATTATACCACCACGAGATATACAATTACAAAGATGTTCATAATTGGGTCTCAGTCATACATTGTTCCAGCACCCATCCCTTCACCAATGCCCCATTCCCACCACCAATGTCCCCACATTCCCTCCCTGCCAGCTCAATTCCAGGCATTTTTCCTTTTCCTTCCTTTCTGTCTCTCTGTTTCTTTTCACTCTCTCTGTCTCTCATTTTTTAACATTTTTATTATACCAAGTGAGATATAGAATTTCAAGGATGTTCATAATTGGGTCTCTACAATACAGTGTTCCAGAACCCATCCCTCCACAAGTGCCAATTCCCACCACCCAATTCCCAAACACGCCCACCCAAACCCTGCTTGCCTCTAGTGCAGGCGCATTTTACTTCTCTCTTTGTCTATGTCCCTGTATTTCTTGGAGAGATCATCTTCTGCTCTGATCACTGCACTTAGCCCAATACCCTCTAATTCAATTCAAGTTGCTGCAAACTGCAATTTTTCTCTTCTTTTATCATAGCTGAATAATATTCTATATTCTATACACATGATATATATGTATATATACATATACACATATACATACATATATATATTTTAACCCCCCCAATGCTCAGGGTTGCTTTGGGTTCTACACTCAGGAATTATTACTGGCACTTCAGGGGACAATATAGGAAGTAGAGAGATTAAACTAGGATCTGAGTTTGCAAGGCAAGCACCTCACTCACTGTACTATCACTTGACTCCGCTAAACCACGCTTTAAATGCAATCATCTGTTGTTGGGCACTTGGGTTGTTTCTAGAACTTGAGTAGCCCCACCTTTAATTTTCCCCCTGGAATTCCAGTAGACTTTATGGTGCTCAGGGGCTACTCCTGGCTCAGTGCTTGAAGGAAATACCCAGTCATGTTTGGGGTCCAGTGCTGGAAATCCAACTCACTTCTTCTGCATGCAAATCATGTGCTTACCTCCTTGAAATAACTTCCAGCAGTGCTGACCACCGTCCTCTAAGAATTACCACTCAGAAGGCATGATTGTTGACTGGTGTATTTGTTCAGACAACTAACGTGTGCACACCTGCTTGCATGCTCCCTTGATCTCAACAGAATGGTCTCCATAGGTCTATCAGGGAGATATAAATGTTACCTTTAGGAAGGAATCATGATGTGGCGAAGAAGGTAGGACACAGAGCAAGCTACCAAAATAAAAGGATTGGTCCAGAGCAATAGCACAGTGGGGAGGGCTTTTGCCTTGCACGTGGCCAACTGCGTCCAATCCCCAGCATCCCATATGGTCCTCTGAGCACCACCTGGAGTAACTCCTGGGTACAGAGCCAGGAGTAAGCCCTGAATACTGTGGGGTGTGGCTCAAAAAAGATCAAGAATTGTTGCCAATGGGAAGTGAAGGTTGCTTTGGGAAGTTTCCTCAGGGCTGGTGAATGTGTCTCTGACAATGGCACCACACAGCTGAGTCTGGCATGCCCCAAATGGTGGCGAGAGCAGGTTTTCCGAGAAAGTAATCACATTTAATTAAAGAATCAGGGAACAAAGTCATAGGGGGGATGCAGAAAGGTGAGGGTGGAGAAAGGAGCAAGTGGTATCCCTGCTCAGGGACCATGAAGCATTTAAGTAGGACAAATTGCTCGAATGATGTGATCTTACACAATTTGTTTATCTTCTTAATTTTTTCTGCTCTTCCCACCTTAATCTGAGCTCAGTGAGGCAGGGACGTGTCTCTCCTCGTTCCTAGCTAGTGCCTGAGTCTGGGCAGTGCTGGACACGTAGTAGATACTCAGAACCATTTGTTGAGAGTCGATTGTAATTACAACTAATCATGTAATCATTGCATGGTTATTATTGTGATGTTCTCTACCAGAGCCTCTCATCTGCACAGCAGATCTCTGACTGGGTCCTTTAGAGAGGAAGACACGGAGATAGAGAGAATCTTAGCAAATTCCCAAGGGGCCCCAGCTCCTTCACAGTAAGAGCTCTGATGGTGGGACCACACACTTCCCTCATGGGATCCTACCTTTCAATTGCCCTTGGCTAGGAGTGGGTAGCAAGAAGGCAGTCAGGCTGGAGAGCTAATACAGTGGGTAGGTGCTTGCCTTGCACTTGGCCAACCTGGGTTTGATCCCTGGCATCCCATCAGGTCCGCCAAGCCCCACCAGGAATGATCCCTGAGTACAGAGCCAGGAGTAAGCCCTCAGTGCTGCAAGTCAGGCTTCTCCCTCATCCCCCTCCCTACCAAAAAAAAAGTCAGGAAATCCAGAGAAGACCCTCCTAAGGTATTGGGGGAGGCGATGTGGTTACCAGAAGCCGGTAGAGGGGTGATCGGCATGATTGGGGGTTTACTTCTTGATCGCCCCAACTTCCAGTCTGCTCTCTGCAAATAGGCGAGGGTTAGTTGCACCCTGTTTTATGATGGCTGGTAAGCAATGGACAAATGGCTTAAGATTTTTTTTTTTTTTTACTTTTTTGGGGTTACACCCGGCAATGCTCAAGGGTTACTCCTGGCTCTTCGGCTCAGGAATTACTCCTGGCAGTGCTCGGGAAACCATATGGGATGCCAGGGATCGAACCCAGGTTAGCCGCATGTAGGGCAAATGCCCTACCCGCTGTGCCATCGCTCTTTTTGTTGGTTTTTGTTTTGGGGTCATCCCTGGTTGTGCTCAGGGCTTATTCTTGGCAAGACTCAGGGCACATAAGGGGCTGCTGAGCATTGGAACCAGGTCAGCCACATGCGAGGCAAGTGGTCTTCCTCCGCCCCTCAGAATGCTCTCTGGGTGTCCTGGGCTATCTGCCAATACTCAGCCTCTCTGGTTTCTGATCTGTGCAGCAATCTTGAAAAATATTTGTTATTTTCTTTTTCCAGGTGAGGGAAACAGGGTGCACCAAAATACTAAATGAGATGCCCTAAGCTATACAGGGAGTGTTAGAGACTGCTGAGGGTCACACTTCAATTCATGCTGCTTTGGCGAATGCCACAGAGATAGGGGGCTTGGTCCAGGTGCTTCCGGAGACTGACCGATGCTCAAGGTTCTGGTGTCCTGGGTCAGCTCAATGCCAGGTGGCCCAGGATGGTGCCCTTAGGACCAGGAAATGGGCTGGACATCTCGGCAGTCAATTTCTGTTGTCAATGAACGGAGTGTTTGGAAAAGTCAGTTAAATGAGGTTTGGTAAAGGGACACTGCATCTCTGAGTGATGAGCTTGGGAAACGGGGAAAACACTTTCCACTAGCTCATGTCTCACTGCATGGCATTCCGATTTCCTGACGCTTCATCATAAATCATTGCTTATCACTCACGGGGACCCTAACATGGCTGCAGTTAAGATTCGTTAGTGATTGGAGGGAAGAAACAAGCGTAGCTGTGTATCAGCCTTCCTGATCGTCTGCTCGTCCACTGCGGGTGCTTTTTTATCATTATATTTACTGTAACCGTAGTTTAAAGCATAAATAAGTGGAAGGAAAGAACAGCAAATAGGAATAATGAAAATAAATTCATCTTATTTATGTGTTTATGTGAGCATTTGACAATTATTCTGCAAGGTCCTCGCATCTGAGGTGGCTGGCGGCTTAACTCAGAGATGTTTCACCGCCTCATCCTTTGCGCCTCAGGATGCCTGTGTGGTCACGTTCCAGGACAGTGGTGTGGAGTGTAATTCAGAGAGGAGCCTGGGGTTCCCGGAAGCAGGCCACCTCCAGCAACACCCACCCACCCCAGCCATGCATTTGGATCTCGGGAGGAGGAGTGAGCTCCTTCCTTTTTCAAAAGAAGCTTGCCTGGGACTTGGGCTATTAAAATAGAACCTTTGATCCCAAGATGATTCAACTGTTTGCCATCCGCGGTGCTTTGGGGAGAATGTTCTGGAACCAGACCACCCAGTGAGATTGGGAATGGAAACCTCAAAGGTGACAGGGTGCGTGCCCTTGTGCACATCCCAGATGCTCCTTAGTAGGAAGGCCCAGAGAGGGAAATGCCAGTGCGTTCAGCTGGGCGGAAGCCCCCCAGTGCACCCTGGTGGGCGGGCAGGAATCCACAGCCTGTCCTTGAAAGGGGGACAGCACCCTCTGAACCCCTGCCCAGCCTTCTGGGTGGTTCCCAGGGTGAGAGGAAGAATGGGGAGACATAGCAGTGCTGCACCAAGGTGATGCCTCCTCTTCTCTCTTCCTCCCGTACTCCCCCCATCCCCACACCCTGGGAATGTGAGAACTGGAGCAGTCCTCACCCCTGAATGCTGTTACTCCCCTGAATGGAGCTTCTCAGAGGAGGAGCAGAGGGTGAGTCGCCAGCAGGCGTTTCTATTTCCGGAGAGGACCCAGCACGTTCCAGATAGTTCCCAAGAAGCCTGGCTAATCCAGGGTCTTTTAATCCAGAGTTCGAGGAAGCAGGTGGTCTTCTGAGAAAGGAAGATGGAGGGCTTGGCTTCAAGAGTGTTGAGCCTGATGCCAAAGCTTTTCCCCCCAACGCCTATGACCTGGGGTAATGCTGGGGTACAGGTGCTTTGCTTGTAAAACTTCTGACTGGAGTGTGGTCATTGGGAATCGCACACTTGGGTGTGATACTGGGGATCCCAGACAGGCTCTTGGCATGTGGGGTGGAGTTAAGGATCAAGCTCCGGGTCTTCTGCTGGCAATGCACTGGCTCTGCTCCTGAGCTGTCCCCGGCCCCTCTCCCGGCTGCTGACAGGGCCTCATGGCTGAGATTTCTCCCCTGGGCTCTCTGAGTGTCCTGCACACCTGCCTCCATTGTGCCTTGGTTCCAGAGGGCAGGGGCCACCACTGAGGGAGTGCCCGCAGATCGCAGACTCATCATGGTTCTCTCAACTCATTTCTGCTGCTCAGACCTGCCCTATGAAGTCGGCGTGAGTGGCCCATTGTTGAGGAAGATCGGAAATGGTTTGTGATTTGCACAAATTCTCCCAGTCCATCGCTGTCAGAGCCCTCAAGGTCTGATCGCAAAGTTCCTTTCTACATGAGATATGCATTCTTATCCAGGACGCTCAAAGGAGCTGGGGAATTTACCCCTGTGATGCCCGCTTCTCTCGACATACTGGGGAATGGACAAGATCCTTGAAATTAACCCTCTGGACTCAGACACAGGGACACGGGTGAGGGGTGAGGGGTGGAGGGAAGAAGGCATAGCCGGAAGTGACGTCAGAGGCTGGCAGAGCATCTCGGGCACTTTGGGAATAGGGCAGTGACTTTGGACACCAAAAACAAAAGTGTTGTATAATCATTTTTACGCAATAATAAAAATAGCTCACACAAACAAAACTAATAAACAGGACTTCTAACACTGTGCTTCCAGGGGAGATATGGAAACCAGAGCAAACATCTTTCCCCTTTGGAATTGAGAAGGTTGCAGGGTGAGCCCTGCCAGAGATCACTCCTGGCAGGGTTCAGGGGACCAGATGGGGTACCGGGATCAAACCATGGTCAGCTGCATGTGAGGTAAGAGCCCTACCCACTGCACTATCATTCTAGCACTCGACATAGTTCAGCATCCCTGTATTCAACACTTGCAAACTTTTCAAATACAAAATAGTCAAGTTCATTAATTTTTCTTTACATATATACATTAAGTACATCTTTTTACTTAATAAGTACATCTTTCCCCCTTACATATATAATAGTTCGTGTGTGTATGTGTGTATATGTATGTATGTATGTGTGTGTGTGTGTGTGTGTGTGTGTGTGTGTGTGTGTGTGTGTGTGTGTGTAGTGCTAGGGATCAAACCCAGGATCTCACATCCGTAAGGCATGAGTTTTACTTCTGAACTACATTTCAAAACAAAGTGTTGAACACATATTAAAATGGTGCTTCCCTTGTTTTCTTTCATTTGTTTTAAAAAAGTATTGATTGATTGATTGATCGATTGCTTTATGGGTCACACCTAGTAATACTCAGGGGTTACTCCTGGCTCTGCACTCAGGGAGTTATTCCTGGCCGTGCTTGGGGACCATAAGGGATGCCGGGAATATAACCCAGGTCAGCCATTCACAAGGCAAACGTCCTCCAGCCCTTCCATTGTTTTCTAAGTTTATTTTTTAATTTTTTTGTTTTTGGGCCACACCCGGGCAATGCTCAGGGCTTACTCCTGGCTCTGAGTTCAGAGATCACTCCTGGCAGGGTTTGGGGGAACCACATGGGGTGCCAAGGATCAAACCTGGGCCAGCCATGTGCAAGGCAAGTGTCCTATCTGCTCTACTAACGCTCTGGCCCCTCCTCATTTTCTAAGTCTCCAAAGGTGCTCTCTTAAACATCATGGCAGAACCGTCTGGTCACATACCTACACAGTCAGGCTTAGTATAGCGTTTCCAATGGTGCTTCCCGGGTTCTGGGAAACAGAGCCAACAGGTCCAAGGGCGGCCATATGCACGCAGGAAAACCACACTGGCAAGGGAATGTGGCAAACACTTCCCGAAAGGTGGGATTCAAAGTATGGTGGGTTTAGGAACCAGTCTTGGGGCAAAGCCTCCTTAGGCAACTGTCTGTGCCTGGGGGAGGTGAGGCGCGGTGCTCGGGGTAGGGGGCGCCGCGGTGCTCCCGGGAAGGGGGACACGCATTCAAAGGCCGCCTGCTCCTGCCTGCACACCCCGCTGCCTCTTAAGTGGGGGTGAGAAATGGCGGCAAATTGGCTTTTTGCTTCTACAGCAGTTTAATAACAGTCACACCCGGCACCCCCTCCACACAGTGCATCGCTCAAGTTTCTCCCCCAGCCTCTTGCACCTTCCGCACAGGACACGGAAGCGGGGAGTGTAGACTTGACAATGCTGTGAAGGCAGGTTGGCTAACGATTTTTGAACAACTTCCAACTGCGGCCTAAATGCCGGCGATATCCATAAACAACTCTATACTGCCCAATTAGGGAGACAGAGGCGCTGCGCCTGTCAGGGAGATTTGCATGGCTGAGAGCCGGAGATCAGAGAGCCGTGAGCGATGGCTCCGAGAGATGGGGACGCGCAGACGGATGACTATCATTACGATATTACGGGGACTCACACCTTCCCAATTACTGGCAGGATTCATTAATTACCCCTGTATTTCCCCGCCCAACCGGGGCTCCAGCTTATCAGCGCCTTCCCTCTGTCTACCTAAACCCCCACTCAGCAGTCGATCACCTATGAAAAATTGGACAGTGCCGCTTCGGGTGGCCTATTTAAAGGAAAAAGACAAATGAATCAGGGATGAGGAAGGGGGGGCGCGGGCCTGGGGAAGCTGATGAGAGCCACAGGACGCAGCGTTCTCTGCACACGGTGCGCCGGGCCTGCTGGACCCGGAACTGCCGAGGACGTAATGGCAACGACAGGAACACATGATTATAAGCGAATGTGGGAGCATGTGTTACCCTCCCCACATGCATGTCCTAACACACATGCACACACATGCACTCATGGACACACAGAACACACAAACACACATGCACACATGAACACACAGAACACACAAACACATATTACACATACACCCATGGACACAGAACACACGAACACACATACACATATGTGAATGCCACACGTGTACATACATGCATGTGTCCAAACACACAGGTACACACACCACATACATGCACACACATGCTCTCATTATACACACAGTCCTTGCTGAAAATTCTAGTAGCTATTATAAAATATAAAATATTGGGGGCTGAAGCAATAATACAGCAGGTAGGATGCTTGACTTGCATGCAGTTGACCCAGGTTTGATCCCCGTCATCCAATATGATCCCCGAGCACCACCAGGAGTAATTCCTGAGTGCAGAGCCAGGAGGAACCCCCTGAGCATTTCCGGGTGTGATCCCAAAAAAGAAAAAAATTAAAATATCTGAACGCCCAGAGTTCCTGTTTCCTGCGTGCCGACGCTGGTCTCTGCCCGGCTGACACACCCCTTCCTGTGTGCTCCAGCACCTTTACATCGATGCTCCTTTGCCTGTGGCATGGCTTGGTGGGCCCAGTTTGGCTGGCAATGGCTGTCCAGTAGTCTTAGAGCCAGGGAAGCCTTTATTTTTTTATTACTTTATTTTAGTTTTTGCTTTTTGGGTCACACCCGGAGATGCTCCAGGGTTCCTCTGGCTCTGCACTCAGGGAATTACTCCTGGCGGTGCTCAGGGGGACCTACGGGATGCCAGCGATTGAACCCGAATCTGCAGCTTGCAAGGCAAACATCTTCCCCACTGTGCTATGGCTCCGGCTCCTGAGCCAGGGAAGGTTTTAAAGGGGGAAACACGCCAGCAAATACATAAAAGGGAAGAGGAGGAGGAGGAGGAGGAGGAGGAAGAGGAAGAGGAGGAGGAGGAGGAGGAGGAGGAGGAGGAGGAGGAGGAGGAGGAGGAGGAGGAGGAGGACAAGTCTCTCTACTGCTGCCTTTTGGACTCACTTCCTCTAGGTCACTGCTAGGGAAGCCCTGCCCAAGGGCTCGCCCTGAGCCCAGCACCGCTCTCTTCCCCTCAGGACGGATGGTCTCCTGCAGAGACCCTTGCATACTCCTGTCCTGAACCCTGGCTCTGGGATGGCTCCTGGTGCATGCTCGATGCTTCCCACAGTCCAGAGGGGCTCTGTGACATCACCTGTCTCCTTGAGGTCAGCTGTGGGCTCTGCCTGGCCCATGGTGGTGGTCCCCACCCTGGGAACAGTGTTTGGAGATGGAGGAGGAGGGGGTGGGGGTTGCTCCATGTTTGATGAATGAATTAAAGAACATTCATCATCCAGTCACACAAAGAATCGAGGGTGGCACAGTATGACAGTGACACAAGGTCTCCCAAGCCGAGGTTATGCATCAAAAGTGGGTGACAATTCCAGGAAGCCAGCGTGGATGCGGGCCACCAGCCCCCAGCGGATAACGGGCGTCTCTCCAGGCTACTGGCCTTATTGGCTCTCAAGGCTTGTACAATTAGGCTCGAAGACTCCCCCTCCCCCAGCCCCCGCCCCACACTGCGTGAGGCAACCACTGAACCCGCTTCCTCTTTTGAAATTAAATATACTGAAAAGAGCAGAGATTTCAATCCTTCATCTGTTCACAGATGAAAAAACATTTTCAGATCGTCAGCGATCGCATTTTTTTTTTATTCTAAGGACAGCCAACTGTTCCCATTGATTTCGATTACATTTCGTACCTATTATTTCATGTAATGGCATCCCTTAAATTTTAAATTAGCTTTGAAGAATAAAAATAATTGAATTCCTGCTGTTTTGTGTACATAGAGGGTGACAGGAGCTAATGTGATAATTTAAACTGTAAATGAGTCTTCACTTTGTGTTCATTAATTACAGCTAATTACTGAATTACAAACCTTCTTGGTTAGGCACTGTTATGTATTCATGTAGCATGTTGAATCTCCAGCTGGTATAAAACTGTTTTATAGACTTACAAGCTGACACACCAAGCTACCACTGAAACAATTCAGTTTGAAAACAAGGGGGTGGAACAAGAACTGAAATGCTTCTTGGAATTAAAAGAACAGACACAGTATTTCCAACTCATATCTTTGGGGAGAGAGAGGATCTTGCACGTATAATTAGAACAATTTATGCCACAGGAAAGAAAAAGAAAGTCAGGCGGCTTTTTCCACTCAGAGTGAGAATCTATACCATAGCATGTAATTTGTGAGACGTGAGCGTTCCTGGGCCTATCTCCTTGTTCCCTAGAAACTGAACATCATAATTATTTATTAACTGATCCTGCTTTTTTAATACAGAGGAAGCAGCGTGTCCGCCAGAAATCTTGCCCATTTTTTTTTTAAAGAACCAGAACTAGCAAGAAGCAGATGAGGCAAAAAGTAGGTCAAGGAGTAGATACTAGTGACTTTTCTCTCATTAAGAGAAAAACAATATTCAAACAAAACAAAACAAACCCCAGTGGTTATTAAGCTTGGTGATCTTCTGCACAATTTGTAATTTTAATTTATTTTTTTGTTTTTTGAGGTCAGCAATGCTCAGGGGCTACTCCTGGTTCTGCACTCAGGAATTACTCCTGGTGGTGGTCGGGGACCAGATGGGATGCAGGAGATCAAACCCAGGTTGGCCGTGTGCAAGGCAAATGCCCTCCCCACTGGACTATCGCTCCGGTCCCCAATTTATGATTCTAGAGGAAAGGTTCTGTGATGACCGCTGTGCTACTGTTTCCCCTTAGAGAGTTGGAGAGACAACTTCGTTGTCTGTGTGACTTTGCGTGGCCCAAGCAGGTATGACCCTGTGGGAAGGAATCTATGCAAAACCAACAGGTCAGTTCTCTACTGCCCTCACTTCCTGCGTTTCTTTTCATCCAGATGGTAATTTTACTGAGCAGCTACTCAAGGGTGGGTTAAGTCCAGCCTGTGACATCACGTGATCTGACCCAGGAGGGGACAGACATGGCTTTTTGCTGGTTGCCGGCTGCCCATCTCCCTGTATTGCAGCAGGCAGTGCATTGCCTGCATAACGTTAGACATCTCCAAACCACCTTGGTCATGGGGTAGGTTCCTGGCTGCTGACACTTGGGGAGCCACAAAATCCCAGGCGCTAAGAGTTACTGAAAGGTGAATGCTCAGGGCTTTCACGGTTTTCATTGAAACACGGGGTTCCTTCCGGGTACCACCCTGACTTTCCAGGGCAGGTTCCCTTTTCCCAAGCCCAGACCTGGGGGCCCCACCTTAGCTACCTTCAAGCTACAGGGGTTGCTCTTGTTACTCCAGTCTGACCAATGAGCATGTCTCAGTCTCTGGGCCACACGCCACCTCATTGGTCCTGGATGGGCTTGCGACTCATGGATATGCGAGCTGGCGCTTGTGACCCATGACTCCATCTAAACAGTGGCTCCTGGGTGCCTGGAGCCATAGTACAGTGAGAAGGGCCTTTGCTTTGCACACAGCAGAGCTGCGTTCCATCTCCGGCATCCCATATGGTCTCCCAAGCACCACCAGAGTAATTACTGAGTGCAGAGCCAGGAGTAACTCCTGGGCATCGGGGGGTGTGACTCAAAAGCGAAAAACAAACAAACAAAAACCTAAAACAGCGGATGCAGTGTGTTGTGCTGGTGTGAGTGACCCCGTGAGGTGATCCATAGCCCTGGCCCTCTCCATCCTATGAGCCAGATGTTGAGTCATACAAGAGCGTTCCAGAGGAACCGGAACCGGGAGAATTTTGACCAGTTTGGGATAAAAAGAAAGAGGGAGACTCGTTTTTTTGTTTTGATTTTTGGACCACACCCGGCAGTGCTCAGGGCTTGCTCCTGGCTCGCGTGCAAGGCCAAAGCCGTAGTGCCGAAACTGCTTCAGCCAGGGGTGAGGGGACTCGGCTGTTTTGGCTCTAGCCTGTCATTGCCTGGGCGGGGCCAGGAGGAGAAAAGGGAACAAGAAAAAAGAGAATCACAAGGAGAGTCCGAGACTCAACAGGATTGTGCAGATTTTCTGGCCCTTGAATACGTGAAGAAGAGAGGGAACCCTACAGGGAATAAACTAGGGGCCTTCATCCCCTTTGACTTAAGTCATAGAGGGGTGGACGGGATGCATGGGTGTGCCACGGGGAGTTCACAGCCTACATGTGGCGGTCTCAAAGCCTCTGGCTTAGGTTTGGTCATGGAGTTTTCCACCTATGATAAGGTTAGGGGGACCAGTGCTGTTTCTTGCAGGTGAATGAAGGAAGGGTTCTACACGCCATCGTTGGCATTCTGTGGCTCCATCTCCCCACTCTGCCCAGAAAGAAGTTTCACGAATGCACGCTGGGACTCTATCACCCTCCATCAGAGGCATCAAGTTGCTGTATCTCCTTCTAACCGCCAGTTAAGCCCAGAGGGAATGGGCTTAGGGTTTGGACTCTAAACCCATTTGAGTTTAGGAAATGGCTTTAGACTCACTGACTGTCTATTCAGTGAGTCACTGGATTTCTCCCAGTGCTGTAATAATTATTATTTTTTTTTTGCTTTTTTGGGTCATACCCGGCGATGCTCAGGGGTTTCTCCTGGCTCTGCACTCAGGAATTACTCCTGGCGGTGCTCAGGGGACCATATGGGATGCCGGGGATCGAACCCAGGCCGGCACTGGCCAGCCGCGTGCAAGGCAAATGCCCTACCCACTGGGCTATCTCTCCGGCCCCAGGCTGTGATAATTATTGAACGAAGCAATAACTCAAGCAAACTATAACTGGGCACTTCATATATTCCAAACACTGCACGGAGCTTGGAGAGAATTTTAATTGTTACTGAAAAGAAAAGTTAGTAGAGGGCCAGAGCTATAGCGTAGCAGATTAGGCATCTGCCTGGCACACGGCCCATCCAGGTTTGATACCTGGCACCCCCGTGTGGTCCACTGAGCACTGCCAGGAGGCGATCCCTGAGTGCAGACTCAGGGAGTGAGCCTTGAGCATAGCCAGGTGTGGCCCCCAAACACAACCAAACAAAATTAATAGAGCTTGTCTGCTCTGCCTGAGTGTCTTTCTCATATCACCTGGAGAAGCCCCTTCTGTGAAGTCGGGGTCCAGTCATGCCCTGTGCAGATGGGGAAACTGAGTCCCAGCAAGTAAATCTTTCAGCATCTTATAGCAACTGACTGACACAGAAGTCAGGATGGAATCGGGGAAGTGGTTCTCAGATAAAGGCCCTGTGCCCCCCAAGGTCACTGTCTGGCCTAATTTTCAGTGCTCACTCTCTGCCCTATTTCTCAGGGTCGCTCTAGGGCCACTGTTTTCGGCCACACCTGCTGATGTGCAGGGGTTACTCCTGGCTCTGCATTTAGGAATTACGTTTGGTGGTGTTTTGGGGCACGGTATGGGAGTTCAAGGATCGAATCTGGGTCGGCTGCATGCATGTAGGCCAGTACCCTACCTGCTATACTGTCTCTCCATCCTTTGGATTCATTCTTAACTTTGTTTAAAGCTGTTCATGGCAGGCTCATCATTCTGGGTTAAAAGAAATAGATAAGAAAAAGACCAACAAAAGGAACCCAACCCAGGCAGAAAGAAGGAAATAATAAAACTTAGAGAGGAACTCAGTGATCTGGAAATAAAAAAAAACAATCCAAAAGATTAATGAAACCAAGAACTGGTTCTTTGAAAAAACAAACAAGATCGACAAACCACTGGCAAGACTTGTAAGGACAGGGAAAGAGAGAACCCAAACAAACAATCAGAAATGAAAATGGTGACATCACAACAGAAACCACAGAAATCCAAAAGAGAATCAGAGATTTCTTTGAGAGTCTGAATGCCATTAAACAAGAGAACCTAGAAGAAATGGATAAATTCCTGAAGTCCTATAACCTCCCATGGCTGAGACAAGAAGACCTGCAATACCTGAATAAGCCTATCAACTGGGAGCAAGTATTCTTTAGTTCCAGGAACTTCTCAGCAATGATGGCTTTCATAGTTTCTTCTTCATCAGGGTTTTTTCCTGCCCTTCTGGGACCCCAATGATCCATGTTATTCCTTTTGTCTTCAACCCGATTATTTCTTGTCTGTTTGTTGTGAGTCTTTTTTCCATCTTCTGCTGTTGTCTAGAGAATCTTTGGACCTCGTCTTGGAGATCTCTAATTCTTTCTTTAGCAGTTCTTACTCTGTTTTTTTTTTTTTTTTTGGGTCACACCCGGCAATGCTCAGGGGTTACTCCTGGCTCTGCACTCAGGAATTACTCCTGGCAGTGCTCAGGCTCTGGCTACTGGCTCTCCCTGTGACCAGCCACTCACGAGGCGCCCAGGAGGGATGGTGGGTTCTAGCCGTGGCCCACCATCCCAGCAGAGCCTCACAACAAGCCAGGCGACCCTCCACTCCATGAGGGCCTCCATTTTCCACATCAGGACTTCTCTCTCGTCAGACCTCCACCCAGCAGACCAGCCTATCAGTGCCCGGCTCACGCGGCCGCTTGCGGCTGCGTGGTTCATCAATAAATGCTGGACTTAGAGATGCCTACAAGACTATGCTACCTGCACGGCAGAGCCTGGCAAGCTACCCGTGTTGTATTTGATATATATGCCAAATACCAGTAACAATTATAGACCTCATTCCGGAATGGATTGAGGCTCTTTATGTTCCTGGAGCAAGCAGATGCCTTGGGCTCTACTAGCATGAGACAGGACATATGGAGATGTTACTGGGGCCCGCTCGAGCAAATCGATGATGAACGGGAAGACAGTGATATACAGTGACAGTGCTCAGGGGACCATATGGGATGCGGGGATCGAACCTGGGCCGGCATGAGCCGGCCGCGTGCAAGGCAAACACCCTACCTGCTGGACTATCACTCCGGCCCCTGTTTTTACTCTGTTATGTAGGCCTTCCAGTGTGTTTTTCATTTTAGATAAAATGAAAAATATCTGTCATTTTGGTCTGCATTATCCTCATTTCTTCACTCATGTCCTCTTGTATTTTATTGATTTTGTATTCCAGTGCTTCTTTGAGTACCTTGTGCATCCTAACAATTCCTTCCAAAAAGTCCTTATCAGAGAGGTTATATAGCTCATCATTATTGCTTGGCTCATCTGGGCTAGTGACTTCACTCACTGAGCTTGATGGAATTCTGCATTGCTTTTACCATTACAACTCTTGTAGGTTGCAAATATGTGTTCTTGGGTGGCTAGATAGTACAGTTAGTAGATGTCTGGGTTGTTTGTAGAGTTTGGGGTGGGTGGCAAGGAATGTAGGGACGAATGCTCACTGGTACCTCAAGTAAGATAAATAGTAAGTAGTTTATGGATGCACTAGCGTCCGCAGCTTTGAGTTTTGGATGTGGGTGGGTGCTTCCACAGGTGGCACAGGGGTCACACACATCTGGTGGGGGATAGGGGGTGTTTGCAGGAGCTTGGAGGAAGTGGTCTGGTGGGGGTCTGGGGCTCTGTGCTGCGTCAGCCCTGTTGGTAAAAGTTCTGGGCCTTTCCCCTGGGGTTGGATTGGTCTGCGGCCAGCCGGGGGGTCACACACATCTGGTTGGATTTTCTTTTCTTGCTTTTACCTTTACAAGCACACCGAGGACGTGATGTGAAAAGTAAATTCTCAGTCCTCTCTTTCAGCTAGAGGGATTTGGGATTGCAAAGGAATTCTCTTTCAGTGGACCAGTTTGAACAAACACGATGAAGAAACTGTGGGGGTTCCCCCATCCCCTCAACAGCTGCATCTCCAGATTGGCCAGTTCCCAGCTGGGCCCTAGTCCTGCCAGCAACCAAAGCCCTCGGTGCTGGGCAGATGGTCACCGGATTGTCGGCAGATCCCAAGAAGCCGCAGCAACGTCCACAAACTCCAGCTAGATCTGCCCAGAACAAAGAAATTGATACTTGCTTCGTGGTTGTCCAGACCTCCTGTGTTCTGTTGTGTCTCTGTGTTGGGAGCCCAACAGTGACTTCTATAACCTCTTCACATAAAAATTGAGTCCAATGTCTCCAAAGGAGCAACTCAACAACTGTCTTTCATGATGCCGTTTGGCCTTCATGAAGCTCATCTCCCTACTTGTTCTTGCAATCTCTAGGACCATCCCGCCTAGGATTTGCTTGTATGAGCCTTGTTGAACTGGTTAACTACCTTAGACCATTCATCCTGATGCAGTGATTCTGGGATGGTTAGCACCTTGAAAGTAAAAAAAAAAAGGGGGCCCTTGGGGCTCAAGCCCAGATCTCTTTCACTGCTGTACCGAGTGAGCTGCAAAAGCCGCTTTGCTTTGTACAAAGCTAATTCCCTCTCCTTTAACGTGGGGCATGTATCACGTGGGGATCGTTTGATGATCCAGAGCATGTTGCAAAACAGTGGTCATGGTTAGTGCACAATAGACCATTTTTGTGGTGGTTGTGGTGATGTCGATGGTGATGATGATGGCTTTAGTGGCCGTGGTGATGGTGAGGGGATGGTATTTATGGTGGTGGTGATGCTAAAGGTGATGCTTCTGTGATGGTGATGTGGTGATGATACTCATGTCGATGATAGTGAAAGAGGAAGCCTCAGTTTCCCCTTGCCAACCAGAGAGGAGCCCGCAGCTTCCCTTTCCGGCAGTTCTATTTCTCCCCATTGACCTACCCCACCTTATCCTCAGAATCTATCTTGAACATTCCTGGAGTTCCCCAGAACCATACTATTCCCTCCCAGAACCAGGAGTCACAAGACTAAGATAAGGAACAATCCCAGGGGCCGGAGCGATACACCAGCGGGTAGGGCGTTTGCCTTGCATTAGACTGGCTATGCCCACCCAGGTTCCATCCTGGCATCCTATATGGTCCTCCGAGCACCGCTGGGAATAATTCCTGAGTGCAGAGCCAGGGAGGAATCCCTGAGCGTCGCAGGGTGTGACCCAAAAAAGAAAAAAAAAAAAAAGGAACAATCTCAGAGGCAGAAGATCAAAAAAGAAACCAGTCGGACCACCCTGTAGATTCTCAAAATTCTTTTGTGATACTTGATGGATAAAAAAAGGCAAAAGGGCTTTTTAAAGGGCTATGCAAGACCCTTTACTTTTAACTTAGTCTTATACTAAGTGAGCTCCTTTCTCCTCTACTTTCCAATTCTGAGTCTGAGCATCTTTATTATTCAATATTTTCATTCTTAAAAATATCGAAGAACCTGGGAGTCGTGCACGAACACAGAGACCCACTGCCGTGACTTCTGCCTCACTGGCATCGATAGCATTTATTGTTATTTATGTCGGCCATTCCACATGGGATCTTTCTGGCTAGCAGTACTTAGTCCACAATTGGTGATCAATTAATGCTAATTCAGAATGGAAAACAAATCTATCTTCAACCAATGTTTGGCTACTGGATGAGGAGAGGCCCGGAGGGCTCCAGGGACCATATGGGTTGCTGGGAGTCAAACCTGGGTTGCCCCACATGCAAACACCCTCCATGCTGTACTATCACTGGGGCCTCCCCAAATTGGGGGTTCTTTCTTTCATTAGAAGTAGAGAGCAATGGGGCGGAGCGATAGCACAGCAGGGAGGCGTTTGCACTTATGGATGACCTGGGTTCGATCCCGGCATCCTATATGGTCCCCTGAGCACCGCCAGGAGTAAATCCTGAGTGCAGAGCCAGGAGTAACCCCTGAGCATTGCCGGGTGTGACCCAAAAAGCAAAAAAAAAAAAAAAAAAAAAGAAAAGAAAAAGAAAGAAAGAAAAGAAAAAAAAAAAAAAACGAGAGAGTAGAGAGCAACGGCATTGGTCAATAGTTTCACTGTTTCCTCCTCCCCCCCAGAAAAGCCCAATCTATTTCCTGCCTCTGTTCTGCGTCCTCTCCCTCCCCAGTGACTCTCCCCTCCCCAGTGCTGCGCTCAATGGCCAGGTGTCACCTGTACCTGAGCCATGGGCCAGCCAGCTTCTGGGTTTGGCTCATCTCTGAAAAAGGATTCAAGAGATCGCAGGAAGTTCCCAGAAAATCCACAGGCGCAGAGAGAGGACTGAAGGTTGAACACACACCCAGCCGGTGCCAGCAGGAACACCCCGGATCCCCGCAGTTTGTCCTTTGGCATGAGACTCAGGCCTAGTCCTCCGCGAGGTTTGTTCCAGAAGGCGCCGAGGCTGAGAAGACGAAAAGTGGGACTTTGCTCCCAGGGGTGCGCTTGGACAAAGGCTTTTAGTGTCCGGCTGGTCGCTGTCTCCCTCTTTCTCACTAGTAACATGCTGGCTTTGCCTTCGTGGCATGTACCCAGTGAAACGAGCACGGCGCAGGATCTTACACTAGGGAAGGTAAAATCTCACAGTTCCAGGGGGGAGGGGCGTCAGTGGGACTCTGTTGACCACAGCAGGCGATGATTGTGTCCCAGAAGAGAAGAGTCCAGGCGGCCAGTGCAACCTCTGCCTCCTGGCCTCTGTTGGGGCAGGCGTCTGCTGGTGGCTCCAGCCCAGAGAGAAGTGCAGAGACCCAGTCAGACCACAGTGAAGCCATTGCTCTCTACCTCTAGATGAAAGAAAGAAAATCCCAGTTTTGGGAGCCCCAGTGAGAGCACAGTGGTGAGGCCACCTGGGTTTGATCCCGGAATCTCCTAGGGTCCCCTGAGGCCCTCCAGGAGTGATCCCCTGATTGCAGAGTCAGCCCCAAACACTGCTGGGTGTGGCCCCAAACAAGAACAAAAACAAGCCTCACCCTCCCCCGCCACCTGTCCCTGGCACAGTCTGGGACCTGTTCCAGTCTTCCCAGTGGATCCAGGAACAGCAGAAGTGGAGCAGGAGAAAGCGACCGTCTCTCTCCTTCCCGCCTCCACATAAACCACCCGTGAGGGCCCTACTGACATCACCTGGACTTCACATGTTGCTGAGTTTCTACCCGTAAGTGGGAAGGATAATAATTCCTACCTCACCAAGAGGCTCTAAATGTGAAAGGAATTCTTCCTACCTGAAAACCTGCTACCCACCATAGCACATTCTTATTGTATTAGGGGTTATTATTACTATTATTATTTTCTACACACAGGGGCCATCCCCAGATTCCTTGGCAAGACAGACACAGAGACAGATCTAGCTGGTTTTTGCTTAAATCCATCCCACGTTCTCGTTTTGAACTATGAAAACTATGAAAAGTGGGTTTGGACTAAGCCGGAGTTCCTGCTCTGCTTCCTGCTGTGTGCAGTGCGCGTCCTGTCAGTCACCCTCACCTGTTTCCCTTCTGTTTTTTTTTGTTTTCTGGCAGTTTTCTGCCACGAGTCCCCCTTTTCTCGTTAGCCTTCTCAGCAGCTGTATCTATGGACTCCCAGGAGCCCCCAGTGCTCCTCAGCGGGGTGAGCGTGGTCTCCGGAGAAGGCTTGTCATTATGTGAAGCCACGGAAGTGTCTCAGCGGGCCGGGGCTGCAGCTTAACACTGCTCCGGCAGAACCACAGCGGGAGGGTCACAGGGTTCGGTGGTGCTGACGCCGAGAAAGCCTGAGGGATACATGGGTTCAGGAGTCTGTGAACAGCGCCTGAAGATGCTTTAAAGTTCATGGAAAACCACCTCTGCTTCTGACTACCCCGGATCACTGTCCGCTATGGGGCACGTGGGCCAAGGGCTGCTATTCCCAGAGAAGCCAGTTTCCTCCCTTTTTCTTTCCTTTTCTTCTCTCTGTCCCTCCCTCTCGCTTCCTCTCTCCCTCCCCCTTTCTTTCTTGCTTTCTTTTTTCCACCTCTCCTTCCTTCCTTCCTTCCTTCCCTTCCTTCCTTCCTTCCTTCCTTCCTTCCTTCCTTCCTTCCTTCCTTCCTTCCTTCCTTCCTTCCTTCCTTCCTTCCTTCCTTCCTTCCTTCCTTCCTTCCCTTCCTTCCTTCCCTTCCTTCCTTCCTTCCTTCCTTCCTTCCTTCCTTCCTTCCTTCCTTCCTTCCTTCCTTCCTTCCTTCCTTCCTTCCTTCCTTCCTTCCTTCCTTCCTTCCTTCCTTCCTTCCTTCCCTTCCTTCCTTCCTTCCTTCCTTCCTTCCTTCCTTCCTTCCTTCCTTCCTTCCTTCCTTCCTTCCTTCCTTCCTTCCTTCCTTCCTTCCTTCCTTCCTTCCTTCCTTCCTTCCTTCCTTCCTTCCTTCCTTCCTTCCTTCCTTCCTTCCTTCCTTCCTTCCTTCCTTCCTTCCTTCCTTCCTTCCTTCCTTCCTTCCTTCCTTCCTTCCTTCCTTCCTTCCTTCCTTCCTTCCTTCCTTCCTTCCTTCCTTCCTTCCTTCCTTCCTTCCTTCCTTCCTTCCTTCCTTCCTTCCTTCCTTCTTCCTTCCTTCCTTCCTTCCTTCCTTCTTCCTTCCTTCCTTCCTTCCTTCCTTCCTTCCTTCCTTCCTTCCTTCCTTCCTTCCTTCCTTCCTTCCTTCCTTCCTTCCTTCCTTCCTTCCTTCCTTCCTTCCTTCCTTCCTTCCTTCCTTCCTTCCTTCCTTCCTTCCTTCCTTCCTTCCTTCCTTCCTTCCTTCCTTCCTTCCTTCCTTCCTTCCTTCCTTCCTTCCCATTTTTTTATCAATCCACCAGAACTTGCAATGCTGTTAATCTGCTTTTCCACGCACACCCACCCAATACCACACTTTCACCAGAGACCCCAGTAATTCCACCTCTAGGCTCAGCCGGTAGAGGTGCTTCTTTCTCTTTTAGTGACTGATAAAGAGGTATTTTTGGCAGAGACTAAACACCAGCTCTGGGAAGAAAGCAATCCTCACATGCAAGAAGAGATCACTCTAGCTGTGTTTATTGTAGAAATATCTTGGTGGTCCGGAGACCAGAAACCAAAGGATCTTCACACACAACCATCTCCCTGGAGTGCCTGCTCTGGTCTCCCAAAGCTCTTGCCACCCTCGCTTTTCTGGTGGGCAGAGAATGCCCATCCCGTTCCTCACTCTGCCCCTGATGAGGCATGTTCACACACAGGACACCCCATTAGCAGAGCCAGGGTGAGGAACACAGTTTCCCTTGCGTCTAATTAGAGTGAAACATCAGCGAGGACGTTGGCGCCGCCCCTACCCCCAAACCCTGTAGGAATGAGCTGGAAGACATGAGCTGCAGCTGATCCGGAGTACTAAGACTATGTGCCAGCTGATTGCTCTGCAAGTTCCTTCACCAGAAGTTTCCCTCCAACTGGAGCCGCTTACACGTCAAGTGTGGATTGTGATGAGCAAGAATGAAGATGGAGCCAGAAAAGTGATTTCGAGTTAGTGCAGAGTTTCCCACGCTGAGCTGTGTAAGGACCCAGGGAGCATCCCCAGTACTTCCCGTCCTGCACAACCATGAGGCGGTGAGAGAAGGAGCCGGGCTCTGTCAGGCCCGTGAGAAGAGTGAGCATGGGGAAGGACCACAACCCAGACTCCTGGTTCCAAGGGCTGACCATGACCAGCACCCTCTGTTCGATGCCGTCTGGACCTGCCATTGGGCATCTTTTAGGAGTCACTTAGGCAAGGACTGTGATATGTCTGGCCTGTACCGGAAGGATTTATCGAAAGGTCAACTTGCCTCAGCCCTTCACACTTAAGTGCACAGTCAGTCACAGGGTCCTCTCTCTGTTGAGCTCCTCCATATCAATGACTTGTTTCTTTCCGCCTTGGGCACCTAACCTGGCTCAGCTCTCTGGAGCTCCTCTCCCTTTCTTAATGCACCTGGAATTCTGGGGAGTATCACTGGAATTGATGGAAAAGCAGATGGAGAGACGGGGCTCTGTTGGAAGACTGGATTCCTGGTGGTAACCCTCCCTCCTTGGTGGTAACCCCCTCCCTGGTGGTAACCCCCTCCCTGGTTGTAACCCCCTCCCTGGTGGTAACCCCCTCCCTGGTGGTAACCCCCTCCCTGGTGGTAACCCCGGTGGAGGCTGCTTTTGGGCGCCACCTCTGCCTACTCCTGCTCTGGGCGTGGAGGCCTGAGTCCCTGGGCTTCACATCGCCTCAAAGGCATGTGGAAGGTTTGCTCGGGCCCAAGGGCGGCCAGCTGATGAAATTGCAACACGCCTAGCATCAAATATCACCCCTGTCCCCTCTGGCACTGAAGACAGGGTTATGGCCCAGGTCAAGCCTGGTAGCCCCTGGCCTACATTCCAAGCTCACCAAGCCTACAACTCTCTGTGCCAGTCCTGCCCAAGAGACGACTTAACGTCCTGCTTAAGGTCTCCAGGGCGCCGCTCTGATCCAGCCTCATCAGTGGTCGGTAGGGTCGGCCCAATCAACTTCCCCCATTTCTTCACTTTGCTTGTGTGTGCCCCTCTGTTTGCACCAGGTCCTGAGACTGACCAGCGGGCAGCCTCCTGTAGGGGAGCAGGAAGGTAGACCAAGCTCGCCTGGAGGCGCGGTGCCCAGACCCCTGCTGGTTTCTCCTCCAGATTCCGTGCTGCTGCAGGGAGGGTGGGGCACGGAGGGATCTGGCGGGCACCCCGGAAGGGAGAGAGAAACCGAAATCACACCTCATGCCTCTCACACCTCAAACCGCCCAGGTTTGACTCTCTTTCTGCATGTGATCTGCCAATCCGTAATCAAGGGTTAATTTCACAGCTCACTGCTTCATCCAGCATAATATCCGTTCAGACTAATTAAATCTGTCTAATAATGTGACTGTCTTTGTCTTTGTTCTCCCCTTCTTTGTTTTACACCCTTCACATCTCATCTCCAGAACCGCACGCCATCACACTGTACTTGACAAGCAGAATCCATCCCTAAAATTAAAACATTCCTGACCTATCTGCAATGACAAGGCAGGCGAGCTGCTCGGCGCTCCGGCCCAGGGAGGAACTGACACATTTGTTTTTAATTTCAAAAGAGGAGAAAGTGAAGATCTGACCCCGTCAATCTAGGCCTGTGACAAGTTTAATCATTGGTGCCCCACAAAAATCACGGCTAAATAGGAATGCAAATACTGTATCACGGGGCTCTTATAAATGCTAATCAAGGAGAAGTAATCAACTGACAATTTCACTGATCTCCTTTCTGAAGAAGTCACTCAAGGCTCAGCCTCCGGGCCACAAAGAAGAGAGAGAGAAAAAAGACAAAAGGAGGCAGGGAGGTCCCCCCCCCCCCACCACCACCTCCTCTCCCTCCTTCCAGGACATTTCTTTTGAAAGAGAGAGAATTCACTCTTTTGATCCATCGTTGAACTTTAAAGCCGAGAACTTACGCGAGTTATATGTCAAGTGTACTTTATTATCAGAACCCGGGCTGGCCAGAGCCGCGCACGGAAACTTCTGCTAAAATAAAAATCATCATTTGTCTTTGTCATTAATCTGTTCTCAAATTCTCTTCTATCTTAAAAGTGACCTTTCCCTTGAGAGGGGAGGGGGAAAAGTTTTGTGAAGGAGTTGGAAGACTGTGGCCACAGGATCTCCAAGAACAGGGAGCCCCCTGAGCCCCCGAGCCCCTGAGCACTCCTGAGCCCGCGGGGATGAAGAATTTCTGGCTATTGAGCAGCGCTCGAGTGCGTGTCGTGGTTTGGAGTGAGGATGGTTGGAGGCCATCAGTCCTGTGGCCGCCCACACGGGACCTGCCAGCCCGGTGTACTAGGACACTTAGAGCCATTTTTTATTCTTTAACCAGGAGGGCCAGAAGAAATCTAATTCATTGGTTACTTTCTGTGGAAAACACCTAGTTCATGAATCACCACAGGAAAAGCGAAAAATCTGGACCGCCCTGAGTTTGTCCTTCAGTGTTTATTTGGGGTTATGAGACCAGAATCTTCCGGAAGTTGAGGTGTTAGCAGGTAAATTCCTGTAGTGCCAACCAAACAAGTTTCAAATGCTCAGGCAGTCTCCTAATACTTAAAGATGGAAAAGTGAGAATTTGTGACTTTTTTAAAGAGACGGGGTTCCCCCCTCTCTCTCTCTCTCTCTCTCTCTTTCTCTCTCTCTCTCTCTCTCTCTCTCTCTCTCTCTTTCTCTCTCCCCTGAGCTCAGGCCAGCTGCCTGTTTCGGTCTGACCCAGGAGGAAGAAGAGATTTCAAATTCTTAAGTGGCCAGGAAACAGGAGAACAGGATGACTATCAGAGGTGAAAATCTTGTAAAATTCACATGTCAGTGTTTGTCAGTGAAGTTCTCTTGGAACCTGACCACACCCATCATTTACGTATCTCTGTAGACCCAGCGTCCAGGACTGGCCCCAGCTACCGGAGCCACTGTCTGTCCCTTTACAGAATCAGTTTTCTGACTTCTGTGTCACATCTTGGCACATACAAGTAACACACACATATTGTTGTGCGGAGTTTGGGGTTTGTTAGGTCTCAGCTGTGCCTCAGTTCCTTAACACTGAAAATTCCCCCTTCACCAGCTTTGCTGAAGCATAATTGACAAATATTAGTTTTCATATTTAAAAAGGTACAATATGATCATAAGAAGTACCTGATGCAATAATACTCAGCATGATACAACATCCTCATGATATAGAAGTAACTGATGCACTATTACACAGTATAACAGCCCCAGGACACAGAAGTAACTGATACAGTATTACTCAGTATGACAAAACAGCCCCAGGACACAGAAGTAACTGATACAGTATTACTCAGTATGACATAACAGCCCCAGGGCACAGGAGTAGCTAGTACAGTATTATCCAATATGCTATAACAGCCCCAGGGCACAGAAATAACTGGTGCATTATTACTCAGTATGATATAACAGCCTCAGGACACAGAAGTAACTGATAGTATTACTCAGTATGATACAACATCCCCAGGATATACAAGTAACTGATACAGCCTTACTTAGTATGATATATCAGCCTCAGGGTATGGAAGTAACTGATATACTATTACTCAGTATAATATAACAGCCCCAGGACACAGAATTGATGCTTTATTACTTAGTATAACAGCCCTGGGACAGAGAAGTAACTGATGTAGTATTATTCAGTATAACAGACTCAGGATATAGAAGTAACTGATACAGTACTCAGTATAAAAGATCCAGGATATAGAAGTAACTGATACAGTACTCGGTATAAAGATACCGAGTACTGTATCAGTACTATAAGTACTGATACAGTATTATAAGTACAATCCCAGGATAATTTATAAATCCCAGGATAAATTATAAAGTATAATCCCAGGATATAGAAGTAACTGATACAGTACTCGGTATAACAGCCCCAGGATGTAGAAGTAACTAATGCAATATTGCTCAGTACAACAACCCCAGGACACAGAAATAACTGATACAGTACTCAGCACACACAATTCCTTAAGGGGCAATGTCGTAGTGAGTGGGGAGGCGGGAGAGGGTCAGCTGGAAGACACCCGATTCCCTCAACAAAACAAAACAACAGAAAGCTGTGAGAGGAGAGAGAGGAAATCTGTACTCAAGAGAACTCGGGCTTCTCTAGAGTGGAACCAACCAAGCAAAGAGACAGAGACAAGAAGCGGGACCGTGTTCAAGGGAGAACAGGGGCTGGAAGAGCGAGCCTGAATTTTCATCTATTCTCCGGGTTTGATAAGCATGTCTTCAAAGAGAGCAAATAGGACTTTTTGGGGTCCTTCTCTCCCTAGCACTGGTCTCTCCATCATCACCAGGGAAGTCCAGACTTTGACAGTGAATCCACCGCCAGGTGACCCGCGGCCGTCAATTTATTCGGTGTCGCAGGCTGCTGAAGGCTGGTGTTGTGTGTGTCTGAAATTGGATCCACAGGGGTGCCTCTTCTGCCTTTCCCCTCGCTTCTTCTTGAGAAGGCGTTGAGAAGGCACAAATTGCTGAGAGTTTTTCCCTCAGAAATCGCCCCAAGCCACCACTGCGCCTTCCCTCCGGCTGCGTGACCTGCTGAGAACCGCGTGTCTTCCTTGGGTGGCCAAGACCACGGCCAGAGCCAGCCCCGCACACGGCTGGCACGAGACAAGTTCTGCCCCTTAGTCACTCTGTCCCCCCAAAACTGCTGGGACCCTGAGCTCCTGACATTGAGGAAAAGGGGGCACCTGAAGCCCCAAGTAGTTACCTCCCTTGATTGTGGGTGCCCCTATTTTCATTGTGGGGCCTCACGAGTCGTACTCAGGAGGCCTGGGGCCTTCTGCTGATGCTCAGTCAAGTGGGCTGGAGGGTATGCAAGGACCCCACGGCCTGGGCTTGCTTGGACCCTGTGGTGTTGGCCGGCCTTCCAGGGCTGTACTGGGTGGTGCTTGGGGACCTGATGGTGCAGGAGACCGAACCTGGGTTGGCTGGTTGGTTGCAAAGTACCTCACTGCTGTGTTAGCTTCTGCTGCCTGGTGGAACTTTTGTCTTTCTTTCTTGTTTTTTTCCTTTTCTTTTTTTTTGGCTTCATTTTGGGTCTCTTCTGCCAATGCTCAGGGCTTACTCCTGACTCTGCACTCAAGAATTACTGCTGGCGGTACTTGGGGGGACCATATGGGAAGCTGGGGATCGAACTGGGTTGACGGCATGCAAGGCAAGTGCCCTCCCCACTGTATTATTGCTCTGGCTCCCCAGAGTAACTTTCTAAGTAGAGAGAGAGGGAGGGGCTTCCCGAGCTCTGTCCCCCACTGTGGACCCTGAGCAGGCGACACTCTTGGTGGCTTGGTTGCAGGCCCGCGTGGGTTGGAGGACTGAGGCCTAGTGACTGTGGGAGGGACGGGGGGGGCTTTCCGAAAACCAACACCCCCAGATAGGTTTCCTGGGTGCGCCACTGGGGGGGCAGAGTGGGGTCCTGCTCTGCACACTGACAGGTTTGGGGAGACCAGGCTGGAGCAGAGTGTCATCAGTAATGAGTAGTAGAACCCGGAGGCAGGCAGACAGCACACGGTCTGTGTCGGCAGACAGTCTGTGCTGCCGGGACCCCTCAGACTTGTTTCTGGGGTGTATCTCATATGGCAGAGCTTCCAACGAATGTGATTTGCTCCAAGAGACCCACTGGAGTCCTCTGTTACTTATGGCTCCTGTGGCTTTCCTCAGACTGGAATGTTCTTCTCCAGTTCACAGGCATCCCTTGACCCGCTTCCTAGGGAAGCCTCCCCGAAGCCTAGATCAAACCACACCTACACTCCACATTTCCCTTCCCTGCTGCAGACGGATTCTCCCGCACGGTCCCTGCACAGCATATCACCACCCCTGTTCCTCTTCCTTGTTGGATTCTGATCTCCCCAGGACAGAATCAAAGCTCATGTCACACAGCGCCCCATGAACCTCAGGCCCTCTGTGACACCGAATCCCTAGAAGAACACAGAAGAATGACAGAAGAACACACGAGTGGCGTCTAAGTCCCTGCTTTCTACGTCGGGTGGAGATACAGGGGGCAGGTGGGAGAGCCCCGTCAATCACTGTCACAGTGAGCAGGGGCCTGGGTGGGGACAGAGGGACCTTTCAGGGAGTGCTGGACCCGCTCTTGGGTGTGAGTTTGGTTTTTGGGCAACATCCAGCAGTGCTCAGGGTGGATATTGGGCGGCCTTATGTGGTCATAACCGGGGACCAAACCGGGGCTGGCCATGTGCAAGGCCAGTGCTTGTACTATCTCTCCGGCTTATGCTATCTCCCCCTGTACTATCTCTCTGGCCCTGCATGTGTTCTTGAAAATCCAGGCACAGGGGAACAGCCTGTGACCAGAGCAGGCCCTCGGGCTGCCTGGGATCCCCAGCACCGACCAGAGCAGGTATCTTCATTGGCCTGAGAATGAACGCACAAAGGGAAGAGATGTGCGGACCTATGAGTTGGGCAGCCTGCAGTGTGAACTTAGTGTGGGCACTCAGGTAAGTGGCCAGCACTGCCCACGTGTGTCAGCAGGAGGAAGGTCTGCCAAGGTGATGCCTCACAGATTTGCCTTCATCAGAACCCCAACACGGTGATGGAGACTTTTGATAGACTGACCCATCGCATGCAGGGTCTGTGCTGAAGAAGCCAGGGTGTGGGGAGACGGCTGATGGTCTGAGTGCTCTCTCTGCACATGGGAGCTTGGTGGGGTTTGATACCCAGCTCCATAGGTCCCCCGGGAGCACCAAGCCAGCAGCTGCCCTGAGCACTGCCTGATGGAGGCGAAAAATGCAAAACAAAATAAAACCATAAAGAACCCATTAGTATTTGGGTCTAATCGTCTGGAACAAATACAGGTGTATTCCTTAACTAGTGACAGTTTTGGGTGTAGCAGTGACCATCTCTAAGCCTGACCTTTCTTACCTATGAAGTGGAGAGAGATGGACGGACTCCCTACTTAGGGTTGCTTTGCAATGCTGCATCTGCTGAGGCTCAGACCTGCTCCATGGTAGATAGTCAAGGCAGACTGATTCTGTCAGCATGTGAACTTCGGAACTGGAAATCCTACAAAGCAGAGCTTTGATTTTTTTATTTTCTCCAAAGGAAATCAAGGGTCAAAGAGTCTGTGGCTGTTTCAGGCCTTAGGGAAGCTTCCTGAAGCCTAGATCAAACCACACCCTACACTCCACATTTTCCCTCAGGAAAAAATAAAATGTTATTTTATGTTTTTGGAACACACTCAGCTGTGCTCAGGGCTTATGAGAAGATTCTGTGCTCAAGTACCATTCCTGGTAGGCTCAGGGGACCATATAAGATGCTGGGAATTGAACCCGGGTCTGCTGTGTGCAAGGCAAACACCCTCCCTGCTGTGCTATCGCTCCAGCCCTAGTCCTTCTGACCCTAAAATGGTGTTTTTTTTTGGGTGGGGCACACCCAGCAGCGCTCAGGGCTTTACTCTTTTTTTTTGTGGGTCACAACAGGCGATGCTCAGGGGTTACTCCTGGCTCTTTGCTCAGTAATTACTCCTGGCGGTGCTTGGGGACCATATGAGATGCTGGGGATCAAACTCAGGTCAGCCGTGTGTAAGGCAAACGCCCTCCCTGCTGTGTTATGGCTCTGCCCCCTCAGGGCTTTACTCTTAGGTCTGTGTTCAGGGATGACTCCTGGCAAGTTTGAGGGACCATATGGGATGGTGGGGACAGAACACACACACACACACACACACACACACACACACACGGCACTATTCAGCTTTAATTTCAGAAAGTCAGTGGGGCTAAAAGGTACATGAGTTTGCTGGTGAAACAGTTTTCTCTGGAATGCAAACTCATCCTTCCATGTCCTAATGCGGAAGTGGCCCATATACATATACACACATATACATATGCATGGACACCCATGTGCACATATAACATGCCAATTTTGGGCGAGGCAGATAATACAGGGGTTAAGGCACTTGCTTTGCATGTGATCGACTTGACCGCCAGCACCACGTATGGTCTCTGAGCGCTGCCAAGAGTGAGACCTGACAGCTCTCAGAAGCGGGAATCACTGGG
>JAJIBD010015466.1:0-35891 GCA_021461705.1 Cryptotis parvus | reverse complement strand
CCCTCTCCCGCCACCTCTCCTAAACCCACAGCTTTTGCCTCCCCCACCAGGCAAAACCTGTTTGGATGTCATGGCTTAGCGCTAGTTCTCCCAGAACCCCCAGGAGCTCTGACTCGCCGTTTGCTCCCGCAAGACTGCTGGAGCATCCTGTGACCTCCCCAGCACAGCTCTTTTCCCTGACTCCTACCTCTGCAGGTTCAGCCCGCGCTGCTTCCTCTCACCTTGGGCTTGCTGGACCCTCTCGTCCTCACCTCTCTTGACCCTGCGCTGGTGTTTTCCCTTGAGCAGCTCCTTTGCATGTACAGGACAAGGTGTCTTTTGCACACACCCCTGGTGTCCACGTCCATTCTGGGAGCCAAAATCACCCTAGCTCAGGTGCCAGGAACCAATGACCTTGCGGAAACGTTTCTATTTGGATCCCCCGTGTCTCAACTCTCTGCATCCACGTTTCCCTCCACACCCACTACCAGACCCTTTCATGAAATACTCTCTATCTCCAGAGAAACAAAATCTGTGCGAAGTGCCACGAGGGGGAGCGAATTTAAGGAACTGACTCACATGATTGTGAGGAAACAGAGTTCAGGCAAGAGCTGATGTTGCAAACTGGGCTTGGGAGGCAGAATTCTTTCATCAAGGGGTCAGAGATTGGCTGTACAATATGTGATAACTAGGAGATAAATAGAGGGAAGACGGGGTATAGTAGATTAGAAAACAACACAAATAAGGATGAACAAGCAATGACTAGAAAACAGAAGCACACATAGTACCCAATTGTTAGCCCAATTCTATCAACAGTGACTTCGAATCTGAGTGCTTGAATTCTACTGATATAAAGGTAGACACTGGCAGAATAGATTGGAATAATAAAAAGTAGGGTCAGAGAGAGAGAGAGAGAGAGAAACAGTGGGTAAGGCACTCCCATTATGGTACCCCGAGACCCTCCAAGAGTGAACACTTAAGTGTAGAGCCAAGAGTAAGCCCTAAACACAGGATGTGGTTCCCCCAAACAAACAAAAAGTAGGTCCAGGTAGTACAGGAGTTGGTCACTTGGCTTTGCAACTGACCTGGTTCAATCCCTGGAACCACACATAGTTTCATATACAGTGGCCAAAAAAGCACCAGAAGTGATCCCTAAGGGCCAGAGCTATAGCACAGTGGGGAAGCCATTTGCCTTGCATATGGCGAAATCGGCATCCCATACAGTACCCGAGCACCACCAGGAATAATTCCCAAGTGCAGAGCCAGGAATAACCCCCCAAAAAGGAGGAAGAGGCATTGCTGGGTGTGACCCCCCAAAAAAGGAGGAAGAGAGAAGAGGAAGAGGAAGAAGAAGGAGGAGGAGGAGGAAGAAAATGATAATGACAAAGAAAGATGAAGAAGACAAATAAAAGCGAAGAAGAAGAAGAAGAAGAAGAAGAAAAAGATGATGATGATGATGATGATGATGATGATGAAGATGATGATGATGATGATGATGATGATGAAGCAGCAGCACAAAGCCAGGAGCAAGCACTCTAAGCACTGCCAGGCATAGCCCAAACCCCCCCATTCCTCCCCAAAAAAGATAAAAGGGGGATAAAAAAGAAAGTAGGCAAAATCTATAGGCTTACAAGAAAACCACTTTAAATATAAGACCCAGAGAGATCACATGTGAAGACAGAAAATACTCTCCGCTTGCTCTTCAAGCCCACCTTCGCCCCAAACACTGACTCGCTCGCCTGTTTCTCTGCTTATTCTGCTCTAGAGAAGCCTGAGTCTCGCTAGAGGGTCTCTCTCTCCCTCTCTCCCCCTCTCTCTCTCCTCTCTCTCCTCTCTCTCCTCTTTCTTTCCTCTCCTCTCTCCCCTCTCTCCCTCTCTCTCTCCTCTCTCTCCTCTCTCTCCTCTCTCTCCTCTTTCTTTCCCTCTCCTCTCCCCCTCTCTCCTCTCTCTCTCCTCTCTCTTCTTTCTCTCTCCTCCCTCTCCTCCCCCATATCTATCTAAATAAGTCACAGTAGCAGCTGTCCCACGTCACTATTCTGCCACCTCCTGAAATTCTCTCTGTGACTGAACAGTGACTAACCCAGAGCTCCTGTGTGGAGCCTGGCACTGCCCCAAGTGGGGTCCGGGGAACGCCTCTGAGTGCTGGCGGTCGTGGTGGGTCGAGCAGTAAGGCGGACGCCTTTTCTCCGACCTTCCTTGCTCCCCGCTTTATCCAGCCAATGGCAACAAGGTCAGACCATGGCACCAAATCCCATCCTCCTCCACACGCCGAGGGAGCCTGGTGGGCTTTGGCACTGCCAGGCCCAGAGCTCCTAGGCCACAAGGCCAAAACAGAGAAATGTGAGGCCCCTGGAGATGGGCCAAGTAGCGCTAGGGGGCGGCTCTGGGCTCCCTGAACAGTGCTCAGGAGCATGGCACCCAAAATAAGTTAATAAATAGCAAAAAAAGAATAAAACAGTTCTCCAAGGGAGCCCTAGTCTTTCCTCCTTTATTTTTTGTTTCGTCTTTTTTGGATCATACCAGGCGATGCTCAGGGCCATGCTCAGGGGGTTCCTCCTGGCTCTGCACTCAGGAATCACTCCTGGCCGTGCTCAAGAGACCATGTGGGATGCTGGAAATGGAACCTGGGTTGGCTTGGCAAGTGCAAGGCAAACACCCTCCCGCTGTGCTATCACTGTGAGGGAGGCTGGACTTTCCTCTTAAGACATCTAGATTTCTCGCTGTGGCTCCCCTTGTTAAGGAAAGCAGTTGTCTAATTTCAATATTAACCGCATTCTTTAAAAAAGTAACTATTTACAGCCAAATCTAGACTGGGATTTAACCAAACCCTGGAGCCTGTTGTATCATGAAATCAACTCTCCCAGACGCTATTTTGAAAAACTGGTCCCGTGGTTAAGCAGTTGCCAAACCCTCCCGGAGCCTGCCTGGAGTCTTGGTCACCTGCAACCCAGTCAAGCTAGCGCAGGAGTCCTGCTACTTCAGCCGGTCCCTGCCACCAACATGACATGCGGACTCAGGAACCCGCCGCCCATCTGCCCTGCACTCAGCAGTCAGCTCTTAGCATCTGCAGCGCTCCAGACATGGCAAGGGAGAGAACCTGCTAATGCCATAGGGAATCTTGCTCTTTTTTCCTTCTCTAGGCCCAGCCCGAATGCCCCGGAATGCCAGAGTCCGGAGCAGGCGGGGTCTGGGCTGTTTCAATTGAGGATTTTACAAAATGGAAGCGAGCTCACGGTTGGCTGGGCTCAGACAATTCGCCTTTATGTTTCTGCCAAGTTTGGTTCTATGAAAAGAAACAGGCTGTCTGGGTGTGCTCAAGAGTCCAAAACAAACCACCACAGACCGGGGCTTTGGACAATGGGAAATATATATATATATATATATATATATATTTATATATATAATTTATATATATATAATTTATATATAAAATTTATATATATAATTTATATATATAATTTATATAATTAACTTATATAATTACATATAATTATATAACTAATTTATAGATTATATGTATGATTTATATATGATTAATTATATAACTAATTTATAAATTATATATGTAATTTATATATAATATATATATAATTAACTACATCCTTTTAAAAAAGATTTAGCTATTTAGACTGGGATTTAATCAAAATCTGGGAGCCTTGATCTGGCCCGTTGTATCATGATATATATACATCTACATATAAGAGTTCTGGGAGCATGGGAGCAGGTGTTTGAGATCAAGAACAGTTTGGGTTCCCTGTGAGTTTCTTTTCTCTTCTTACAGGGGCTCTAGTTCCTTCCACAAGGGAGCCTTAGCTCTTCCCTTTGAGATGTTTGTGTATATGTGTGTGGGGGAGGTGTTGTTTTGCTTAGTTTTGTTTTGGTTTTTGCTATGCTCAGGGGTCACTCCTGGCTCTGCACACTCAGGATCTACTCCTGGCGGTGCCTGGGGACCATGTGGGATGTCGGGGATCGACCCCAGGTGGGCCGGAACAAGGCAAACGCCTCTCCCTGCTGTGGTCGCTCCCGGCCCCCTTCCCTTTGAGTTTTGTACCATGTTCCCTTTGGAGAACTGGAAACCTTTAAGGATTCTCAAGACCCAAGCCAAGACTGCTGCCTATTCGTGTCTCCGAACCTAGCCCCGCACCTTGATCAACCTTCGCCTGCCTGCCCTCGGGGTCTACTCGAGAAAAACACGGCCGCTGGGGACGCATGAACAGCGGACACACTAGCTCTCTCCACAGAGGACCATCAGCGCAGCCCGGCTGCAGAGGAATCGGTGAAGGTGAGGGTCCCGTTGTTCCTGGCTATGTGTCTGCTTCTGTGCAGTAGATCACTGTGCTACGCTCTCTCTAGTGGAGGTGCTAAACTGCTGCATAACCCAGACAGCGGGGAAGCACAGGCGCGCCTTGAGCAAGGCAGCTGCAACCCTTCACTTCTTTCGCTTCCTCTGTGAGCCCAAAGTGCCACTCGGCCCCAGGCCAGCTTGGGGGCACCGCCTGTGGTGGCTCAGGGCGGCGCTGGAGAGGGCGAAATTTTAGAAAGGGTGAAAGAATCTGGCACTGTTTCCATGGACTTTTTCTCCGTGCTGATTGGAAGTCAAATCTTCATTCTGCTTTGCATCTTATCTATTGGGTTTTCATTTTGCTGTGCGGCCACGTGGCTGTAGTCCTGGATCACTCCTGGTGGTGCTCAGGCGGCCACGTGTGCTACTGGGATTAAACTGGGTTCAATTGTGTGCCAGGTGGCGGCTAGAGCCATAGCACAGCGAGGAGAGGGTTTGCCTTGCACCGCAGCCAACCCAGATTCCATCCCCGGCATCCCACACAATCCCCTGAGCTGCCAGGAATAATTCCTGAGTGCCAGAGCCAGGAGTAACCCCTGAGCATCACCCAAAAGAGAAAAAAATTCTGTGCCAGGCAAGTGCCCTGACTCTTGTACTATCTCTGTGCCAGGCAAGTGCCCTGACTCCTGTACTATCTCTGTGCCAGGCAAGTGCCCTGACTCCTGTACTATCTCTCTGGCCCTGATCTAACCTCCCACCCCCTTATGTCCTGGACATAGTTGATATCATGTTGTGAGTCTAAATGGTATCACCTTTCTTGACAGGGTGTTGATTTTAATTTTGGTAGAAATAAAATGATGGTTTTGTCTGGTAAAAAAAAGTGGAGGGTGTAAAGAAAAAAAAGGGAGGAAGTGAGTCATTCTGAGAGTAGGGCCGGGGACGAGGGTCACATGCAGATGGGGCCATCAGGGGCTGTGGTTGGGGTGTTGCTTCGGGTAGTGCCTCTCCGTCCAGAGCAGGGATTTCCAAACTTATTTGGCCTGCTGCCCCTTTCCCGGGAGAGAGGGGGGAAAACTACTCAGAGTGGCCTCCAAGGCCACTGCCCTCTCTCTGAGAACCCAGAGCAGGTCTCTAACCTAATCCAGAAGACATCCTCAGCGTCCTATTAGAGAATCCTGCTGAGATCAATCAGAGTGAAAGCAAGTGACTAAACCCCAGTACAGTATTGGTCTGGTCCCTGACACAGGTGTAAGCTCAGCTCAGCCAGGTGTGGCTTCCAAATTAAAACAGACACAAAGGGAAGAGAGAGACAGGGGAGAGAGAGACAGACAGACAGAGAAAGATAGATAGATAGATAGATAGATAGATAGATAGATAGATAGATAGATAGATAGATAGATAGATAGATAGATAGATAGATAGATAGATGGATGGATGGATGGATGGATGGATGGATGGATGGATGGATGGATGGATGGATGGATGGATGGATATGGATGGATGGATGGATGGATGGATGGATGGATGGATGGATGGATGGATGGATGGACTGGACGGACAGACAGGACGGACGGATGGACAGACTGGCGGAGCTGACGGCAGGCGGGCAGGCGGGCGGGCGGCGGGCGGGCGAGGCGGGCAAGTGGGTGGGCGGGCAGGTGGGCAGGCAGGCAGGCAGGCAGCCAGAGAGAGACGGAGCTGGGAGGGAAACTGGCACATCGGTGGTGGGAATGGGCACAGATGGAGGGACGTGTGCTGGACACTGTATGACTGAAACCCAGTCATGAGCAGCTTTGTTATGGTCTGTCTCACGGTGATTCAATAAAAAATATATATTAAAAATCAGACACACAAAAAAGAATTTGCTTGGGCCCAAGAGAGCTCAAAGGGCCACAGAACACGGGCTTTGCATGTGGGGACCTGGCTTGGATCCCCAGGATCACAGGGTACCTGGAGCACTTCCAGGACCATCCCCAAGCCCAGAGCTGGAAGCAGCTCCTTGAACACCACCAAGCACGGAGCAAACACGGATCTCTTGCCGGACTGGCAGAAACACCCCCTCCCTCCCTCCCTCCCTCCCCACCGCGTGTCCCTGCTGTCCTGTGCTCTGAAGAGGGGGCTGGGAGAGAGAGGTTGTGCGGGCAGGTTCTAACTTGGGTTTCCTCTTCTCAGAAGGAAATGGCACCTCCAACCCACACACACTTCCTCCACTGCCTGGGCACGTCCACCTGAGTGAGCGCCGTGACTTATCATGGACATAGAACCACCCGTGCCCCCACCAACCTGCCAAGGGCAATCTAGAGCTGGACATTCACCCTCAGAGGCCATCGTGACTCAGGACGTGGCCAGGCCAGAGTTGAGAAGTGGTCCGGTTCTCTGTGCTTTCACTGGTTCCGCCCCACAGATACCCAGAAAAGATATGAGAGCGTCAAAATAAAAAATTAAGCTGCCGTCATTGGTGCTGGGGCAGTCTTGGGCCACTGAATACCTGAAACAACTGTACTGTGAACAACTTGGTAAATCACAGTGTTTAAATAACATTTAAAAATTCTTTAATGAATTAAAAACGGAAGAAAAAAGAAACAATTAACCTGCACCAGCCTTTGCTCCCACCTCTTAAGGGCCTCGCTAAGTCAGTTCCCATCATGAAAATGTTGAGAAAGAAAAATGTTCTTTGTCTACAAACCTCCCTCACCAACCTCTCTGCTTTCCTCAGCAGCAGCAGCAAACTTTGCTGCCCATTTCCCTGCCCCCAAAAAAGAAGTTACCAAACTCTGCTTCCAAATCTTCTCCTTTCTGCCTTCCCTTTCTCCTGTGACACAAGACCTAAGTTCCAGCAGGGCCCTAAAACCTGCCCCTATTTCTCACCCCTCTGTGTATCTCAGCCACTTTTCAACATTTCTGACCACTTGTCAACTAGTTCCTGCAGGGCAGTTCCAGTAGAGCGATCAATAGCCTGATCGATCAACAGCCCATCTTGAAAGATCCACCCCAGGACGGGAGCCATTGCCCAGTGGGAAAACACTCGCCTTGAGCCCAGTTTGATCCCTGGCACTCCATATGGTCCCCCAAGCCAGCCAGGAGTGCGCCCGCCTGCCCGCCCAAGCACAGATTTAGGACTAAGTCCTGAGCACTACCAGATGTGGCCCCCAAACAGACAAACAAAAACCCCAGCCCTTGAAACAATAGCCACCTCCCAACCCTGAGAAAAAAATAGCCCACATGCAAAAAGCAGGGCAGCTCCAAACACTCGTCAGGCTAAGATATGATAAGTACTCTTGTTCAGGGTGGGGGGGAAAGCAAAATAGGGTAGCATCTTTGGGAGACAGGTTGGCAGTTGCTTAGAAGACAGAATCTGCGCCTCAATATAAGCCAGCTATTACGTTCTTTGGTCCTGCCCAGATAAACTGAACCTGTTTGTAGTGACTTGTGTACACTCGCTAAAATGCAGCAATAGCCAAGACGCCCTTGGTGGAGAATGGGTAAAAGAATAAACCCTCTGTGGTCTATCCACAGTGAAATACTAATACAAGAAGCAATGAGTTAAGATGCCATGAAAGATATGTAGAAACTTTTTTTTTTTTTTGCTTTTCTGGGTCATACCCGCGATGCTTAGGGGTTACTCCTGGCTCTTTGCTCAGGAATTACCCTGGCAGTGCTCAGGGGACCATATGAGATGCCGGGGGATAGAACCTGGGTCGGCCGCGCATAAGGCAAACACCTTCCCAGCTGTGCTATCACTCCGGCCCTGTAGAAACTTCTTCAGTTGTTGTTTATGGTCCACACTTGGTGGTGCTCGGGGTTTATTTCTGGCTCAGGAATCTCTCCTGGTGGGTTCGGGAGATCATATGGGAGCCAGGATCAAACCTAAGTCAGCCAAATGTAAGACAGGCTCCCTAACACGCTGTCCTATCTCTCCAGCCTCGGGGGAAATTTCTATGATGTGAACTCATCAGAGTGAAAGAAAGTAAATCGAAACATCTTCCAAGCCTAATTTCCCCCCAATTTCACATTCTGTGTCCAACTCCTCCAGCAGGAAATGATGGAAGTATGGCAATGGTAGGAAGCCAGTGGTCCCAAGGGTAGGAAAGAAGGGAGAGGCCAACTGGTGAAACCCCCGGGCATTTGCTATGCAACAGCTCAGTATACTTTCCTAGTGGGTACGTGCCAATAAAACTGGATCAACACCATTAGTTCATCAGCTTCAACAAAGGTTGCAATCCCTTTCTACATTCTTTCTTTAAAATTTTTTAGGGCTTGGGGCCACCCTGGCAGTGCTCAGGGTTTACTACCGGTCTCCTGGTTCTACGCCACAGGTCACTCCTGCTGGCCCTCTGGGGACCGTATGTGGTGCTGGAGGACGGAACCTGGCTCAGCCGTGTGCAAGGAAATGCCTCAGCCACTGTAGTGTGTCTGCGGCCCTCAGTCGCATTTTTTTTTCTGGACACTCATTAATCCTGGTGGTGTTGGCAGCTGGGTCAGCCGTGTGCAAGGGAAGTGTCTAAACCCTTGTACTGTTTCTCCAGCCCCCTTTGTATGTTTTCTGTTTATTGAACTTGTTCTTTGCTTTTTAAATCTTGTATGCCCCTGCTTCCATTCTGTATGACTCCTATATCCTCTATGACTTAGTTGTAACGTCTCCCTTAATTATATCACTTCACTTGTCTTGTATCACTGTTTGTTCATCAGTTTATACTGGTGCGAGGTAAGCGCCCTACACGCTGTATTACCTCCCTGCCGCTCATTCAGTTGCAGAAAAACAGCCAAACTCCTGCTTCTTCTCCGGTTGAGCTTCCTAGAGAGTTGAGCGACGACAGGGCGTTGGTTAAGACACCCGAAGGCCTGTAAATTAGGGGATTGCCTTCGCCCCGCCCCGGCCCCGCCCCCTTACGGCTTAGGTCCCGCCCCAGACCGCCCTTCTCCGTCCAGGACACGCCCTGGCTCCGCCCCGTCCCTTTCAGGACACGCCCCTGATCCGCCCATCACCCGGGCTAGTGGCGGAGATCCCCGGGAGCTGCCCGGAGCCTGCGCTCTCGGCGCCGTGGGGCACCCGAGGCTTTGTCCGCTGCCGCGGGAGAAGAACCCGCGCTGGCCTCGCGGAGGTGGTGGCCGGCCTCCGCTGCCCGAGACCTGCCATCCGCGCACATCCCGCGGCGGGCACGGAACCCGGGTGCGGAGAGCTGACGCCGGGGCCCCGCTGCCAGGGGCGCAGGGTGCTGCTAAGGCCGAGGCGAGCACCCCGGAGGGGAGCGGCGCGACGAAACTGCCAAGGTATGCGGGGGTGAGGGGGAGAGGGCAAGGCCGCCAGCACGGGGTGACCGGCGGGTCAGCGCCGCTTCCTGCCGCCGTTTCCCGGAATCCCTGAACCTCCCGCCCCTCTCCCGCGATCTCCCGGGCACGTGGGGAGCGGGGGCCCCCAAAGCAAGCACTAAGAATGCGCGGGCAAGGGCGGCCGCGAGCGGCCTCCCAGGACCCCCTGAGCGTGCACTAAAGGTCGCACGGGGAACCCGGAAACTTGGCGCTGCGGAGATGAACCCCAAATTCACCCCCTCCCTCAGCCTTGCAAAACCGGGGTCCTCTCTCCAGCGATCTGGGGTCTCCGGCCAGTCTGGGGCCCTTTGCTTCCCCTAGGGAGCGGGTCCCAGCTGCCCGAAGCATCGCCGCCTTCCGAGCCATAGCCCAGGGGCCCGAAGTTCTGACTGGCTTGGACCCTGGGAGGTTCTGGCGGGGTCGCCTTACAGCTGGAGTCCTCCTACTCACAGGGACACACTGATAACCAAGGGCCTGACAAAGACCCCCAAGAAGGACCCTGTGTCGTGCCCCCCCAGTACCCTCCCATCTACCCCCACCCTACTGTTCATGCTTTGGGAGAAAAGGGATCTAGTCCAGCGTCTTGGCTATTCGGCAGTTTGTGAGTTACTTACTGATTGCTGAGTTTTAGGCGTAGGATGTTCCAGCCCCAGTTCCACTATCAGCCAACTTACCCCTACCAGGGTCGCCAAGGTCCCAGCCCATCCCCCCAGCCTGCCTCCTCTGGTGGCTTGGACCTGCTGCTTTCAGTGTTGTTGGTTCTGGGTACTGAGTTTGCGTACATGCTGTTGAGTTAGGGTATGTGGCTCTAGCCGCCCTCTGCTCCTTAGGCGTGACACCAAGGCCTTTGACAGCCCTCTCGTGTCCCACCCTGGCTCCCCGGCACATTCTGGGCAGGAAAGATATTACAGCCGGTAGGACGCTTGCCTTGCATGTGGCCAACCTGGGCTCAATCCCCAACACTGCATATGGAGCACCATCAGGAGTGAGCTGAGCACAGAGCCAGGAGTAAGCCTTGACACAGCTGAGTGTGTATCACCTCTCTCTCTCTCTCTCTCTCTCTCTCTCTCTCTCTCTCTCCACACACACACACACACACACACACACACACACACACACACACCATAGCCAAAAACCAACAGGAACAACAGGCCGACTTTAAAGGAAAACACTTAGAATCTTGACTAGAATCTGGACACCGTAAGATTTGACGGGTTAGTGTCAGGAAATGCTTTGAACTTTTCGGTTCTTGGCTGCCAAGTTTTCTTTCTGTTTTAGATCAGAAAAGCCCCACCACACGTTTTGGGTGGGTGGTTACACCTGCTGGTGCTCAGGCTTCTTTCCTCCTGGCTCTGTGCTCAGGGATCACTCCAGCTGGTGCTGGGGTTGGTTGTGGGTTGGTGTATGTTCTGCCAAGGATCAAACCCTGGTCAGCTTCAGGCAAGGTCACACTTTTACCCCCTGATTTGCTACCAGGCCCCTATCGCTTTCATCTGATTCATGTTTCCCTTTAGGTTTCTCCTGTATGTAAAAGTCAAAGACAGTCTATATGAGATTTGGTTCCTGTTATTCGACAGTGACTTTTCTGAGGGGAAAAAAAAAAAAAGAATCCTAAGCCCAGAGATTCTCTTAGAAGTGAAACTTGTGTTAACAAATATTTTTTCAGCCTTCCCACGAGCATACAGAACTTTAACAGACTCCTTTTCCTCTTTCATTTATGTATTCAAGCTATTAAAAGAGTCAGTGACATATAGATTCTTTGACTATCAATCTTCTTTCTTTCTTCCTTTCTTCTTTTCTTTCTTTCTTTCTTTCTTCCTTCCTTCCTTTCTTCTTTCTCTCTTTCTTTCTCTCTTTCTCTTTCTTTCTTCCTTTTTTTCTTTCTTTTGCTTTGGGGGCCACACCTCGTGGTATCTAGAGTTTACTCTGTCTCTGTGCTGGGGATCCCTCCTGGCAGTGCTCAGGGGACTATTTGCAGAATCAAATATTTGCAGGGATCAAACTGGGAATGCTCCATACAGGGCAAGCACCCATAAGCACTATACTATCTCTCTGACCTTAGTCCTTATATTTTATTAACAATAAAGCCCATGGGCATATAAGGATTTAAATTTTATGTGAGCAAGTGAGAGAAAACAGTGTCTGTTGTGCTCTGCGATACCTGTGTATGCAACGTTCCAACTTCAAATGACGGCATGGAAAAAGGGGTCTGCATTTTCTAGTCCATGCTTGGAATTGCAGATCATCCTGTTATCAGGTTTTAATTAGTGATCAATGATGGTCTGACATAGACAAAGACTGGGCCCCCTGAGATGAACCCAGAGCCACAGCAGAGCCTGGCAAGCTACCCGTGGAGTATTCGATATGCCAAAAACAGTAACAATAATGGACCTCATTCCCAACGAATGCACGGCAGAGTCTGGCAAGCAACCCATGTCGTATTTGACATGCCAAATACCAGTAACAATTATAGACCTCATTCCCATGACTTGATGGAATGGTTTGAGGCTCTTTATGTTCCTGGAGCAAGCAGATCCCCTTGGGCTATCTTGCATTGACAGGACATATTGAGATGTTACTGGTGCCTGCTCCAGTAAATCGATGATCTACGGGAAGTCAAGTGAAGTGATTCCCAACGAATGGAAATGTTACTGGCACCCACTGGCAAATCGGTGAAAAAAAACAGGAAGGCAAGTGATACAAGTGACCGTCTACTCCTGGCAGAGCTTGAGGGGACTTTTTCCTGATGGCTTACTATTTCCTCCAGGAATGGGTTGGGATTGAACTCAGGAAAGATTTCAAAGAAAAGTCTTTGGGAAATCTGTTGACTTCGGTCAGGTTGATGATAACTGGAGAAAAAGAGAAAATGAAAGAGGGAGGGAGAGGATAGGGGGGGGGGTACTTAAGAAGGTGAGTAGTCAGATCTGCTGAAGACTTTTCCTGGAGCAAGATGAGAACACACCTTTCTCCCCCACGCAACTGAGCTGGTAATTGTCGGGAACGCCGCCGGGGTCCCTGACAGTGTCGGGACAGAAGTTCTCCTCTACCTCCGAGGACGCCGGGAGAACAGATGAAAACTCACGAGTCCGGTACAGTTCCAAAAAAGGCTTTTAATAGTACAAAAGCTCTTCCACAGCACTCCAATATAATGAACAAACTTTAGCTCTGGTCTGAACTTAAGACCATACAAAAGAGCCTAAGTCTCCCACCAAAGAGAGAGGATCTCACCCGAGCTGAGTCCTACCTAGAAGAAGGAGCAAAAGGCCAAAGAGCAAAAAGCCAAAAGCCAAAAGGCCCAAAGAAAAAAAGTGAAGGGGCCTCAAGTCAGCCCCTTATATACACCAAAGTAATCCAATCGGGAGGGTCATGTCAACAAAGAACTCTAAACAGAGTGTAATGCCACACCCTATTGCAGGTATAAACAAAGGTTATGCCAAGGTCTAATCCTTTCTACCAAGATTATCTCTTATGTAAAACACTGTAGAGAGGGGGCTGGTATAAAGTAATACATCTTAACTTCATGAGCTTCATGTAATCTAGATGGTACCCACAAGGTCCTTCTTATTATTATCTGCACCAGGGTGATTCTGAGTATCTTGTTCTCGTGTACTGAAAGGGTCACACTCGCCTGCTTAGAGCAAACTAGTATGATCCTTCCTATAGTCTTCCCTATAGTCTCAGCGTAGCCAGGATGGTAGTCTCCTGGTAAATTCTAACTGTCCCACGCTGGGTGCAGTGGGTATAAAGAGGAACTGTGCCCAATCTAGAAAACATAGAAGTCTTAGTAGATGTATAAGTCAGAAGTTATTCAATCAAGGTGACTTCTGGAACTGCCACACCCTCTAGCAGTGTTTACATAGAAGAGAGGTCTCATTAGAATGAACCTTGACTTAAATAGATTAAGCTGGGAGTGGGCAAAACAACAAAACTCCCAGATAGCAAACCTTTCCTCCAACAGGTAATCTTTAAGTATGGTGCTGATTATTGTCATTCTGAGATATTTTTTTTGTCCAAATTGATTTAAAATTCAAGTTTGCTCAGCTACCTGAAACCCTGCCACTATGTCAACAAAATTCTTGAAAAACTCCATTTGTTAACCAGAAAAAGAAAAACCGGGTCTAAAGGTTTGGTTGGTTTCTTTTTTTTTCCATACTGTAACAGAAGGCCAATGGGTTCTGGTGCCAGGAGTGAGCTGGGAACAGGGAGAGCACCCTAAGAGCAATACTGACTCTCCACCGCTCCAGGGAGGCAGTGAACTTGCAACAGGACCCCAGAATCTTCCCTTGGGGTTGATCGGACTCTGGCCAAGAGTCAGCCGTATGGCACAGTGGTCAGTGCAGACCTTACATACACGAGACCTGGCTTTGCTCTCCAACACCACCAGAAAACTAAACCTCAAATCAAACCAGAAAATCTCTTGGCAGATAAGAACAAGGAAATGTAATAAATATTCAAGAGCTAGACACCCAGAGAGTCTAGGCTCTGGGGTTCGGTGCCCGCATCCCAGCACCCGGCCTTCCTGGTCCAGCCCCGCCTGTATAGGCCAAACTGGAAGGATGTCCAGCTTGGGGGAGGGGGATTCCATCACATCCTCGCAACAGGCAAGGCAAACAGAAAGGGTGTGAAAAGGGGGGAGAGAAGGAATGAGCAGGAAGGTAGCTTGCAAGGAGTCTTGCTCTCAAACAACGTTCCTCCTGGGGCAGGAGTCTGTTCATAGTCCGCCATGTTCCATGATCAGAATGTGGATTCAGGGTCTCCAGGGTGCCTCTGAGGTCTGGACTGTGTGTTTCGCAGGTCAAAGGTCCAGATCTTCAAAACAAAGGCTGGGGGCCGGAGAGATAGCCCATTGAGTAGGGGCGTTTGCCTTGCACACAGTCGGCCTGTGCCGGCCCAGGTTCGATCCCGGCATCCTATGTGGTCCCCAAGCACCACCAGGAGTGATTCCTGAGTGCAGAGCCAGGAGTAACCCCCTGAGCATTGCCAGGTGTGACCCAAAAAAGCAAAAAATAAATAAATAAATAAATAAATAAATAAAAAAAAAAAAAATAAATAAATAAATAAAAAAAGGCCGGTGGGAGTGGAGGGAACTAGTACAGCCGCGATTTGCTCACCGTGGTCTGAGTCCTGGTTCCACCTGGTGACCCGGTCCTGGCATTGCTGGGTGTAGCTCTGGGTCTGAGCAGCAGCACAGCCTCAGGTCCTGCCCAGTGGGGGCCCCTGGGCCTCCAGAGCACTTGGGGACCCTCACCCCTGAAAAATAAAAGAATTCAATAAAGTCAACTGAATGCTGAGAAAATCTGGGGGCTAGAAAAATAGTACTGCGGGCTCTGTTCCCAGAAGCCCACTGGGTTCCCTGAGCGCAGAACCAGGAGGACGCCCTGGGCACCACCTGTGCCTGCCCCTGCTCCCCCAGACAAAAGATGAGAAATGTTTGAAACCAAGAGGGAAAGGAAGTTTGGGCACCCAGCTACTGGACAGGGGTGAGCACCGCCCCCACTTGCCACCGAGGCGGAAATACTCAGAAGGGAGGTGGCCTTGGGCTGGCAGACGGTGCTGAAGGATCGGGCACTGCTGGGGTGCACACAGGGGTGCAGCAGATGGCCCACGGGCACCCACCTATTTGTGGGTATGCAGGGGTGCAGCAGATGGCCCAGGGGGCACCCACCTATTCGCAGGTATTCAGGGGGTGCAGTAGATGGCCCACGGGGCACCCACCTATTTGTGAGTATGCAGGGGTGCAGCAGACAGCCCAGGGGGCACCCACCTATTCGCAGGTATGCAGGGGGTGCAGCAGACAGCCCACGGACACCCACCTATTTGTGGGTATGCAGGGTGCAGCAGACGGCTCACGGGCACCCACCTATTTGTGGGTATGCAGGGGTTCAGCAGACGGCCCACGGGCACCCACCTATTTGTGGGTATGCAGGGGTGCAGCAGACGGCCCACGGGCACCCACCTATTTGCGGGTATGCAGGGGTGCAGCAGACGGCCCACGGGCACCCACCTATTTGGGGGTATGCAGGGGTGCAGCAGGCGGCCCACGGGCACCCACCTATTCGCAGGTATGCAGGGGTGCAGCAGACAGCCCAGAGGGCACCCACCTTTCCGCGGGTATGCAGGGGTTCAGCAGACGGCCCACGGGCACCCACCTATTTGTGGGTATGCAGGGGTGCAGTAGACAGCCCAGAGGGCACCCACCTATCCGCAGGTATGCAGGGGTGCAGCAGACGGCCCACAGGGCACCCACCTATTTGGGGGTATGCAGGGGGTGCAGCAGACAGCCCACGGGGCACCCACCTATTCGCGGGTATGCAGAGGGGCAATAGACGGCCCACGGGCACCCACCTATTCGCAGGTATGCAGGGGGTGCAGTAGACAGCCCAGAGGGCACCCACCTATTCGCAGGTATGCAGGGGTGCAGCAGACGACCCACAGGGCACCCACCTATTTGGGGTATGCGGGGTGCAGCAGACGGCCCACGGGCACCCACTATTCGCGGTATGCAGGGGTGCAGCAGGCCACGGGGCCCCACCTTCCGCGGGTATGCAGGGGTGCAGCAGACGGCCCACAGGGCACCCACCTATTTGTGGGTATGCAGGGGTGCAGTAGACAGCCCAGGGGGCACCCACCTTTCCGCGGGTATGTCCTGGGCTCAGTGCTTGGGGGCCAGGGATGTGGCTTAGTCCGAATGTGATCATTGAGAGTCGCGACAGCCAGCCCTGTTACCCGTCACCTCCCTGGCACCCCACCTCAGTCCCAGGCAATGAATAGAAAACCTAGACTCGCAGCTGTAGAAGACAAGAGCAGAGGAGAGATCAGGTGCAGCCAAACTGAAAATCTTTTCCTCCCTCATTTTGTGTTTGTTTCTGTTTTGCTTGGGAGAGGGTCACCCCTGGCAGTACTGGGGTCTGCTCCAAGCGTGGTGCTCAGGGGACCCGCACGTGCCAGCCCTGAAACCCAGCCCCCACCTCACGGACTTTGAGCCATCTCCCCAGTCCTACTTACTTTTATTTTTTTAATTAAAAAAGAGGAACTTTTTAATTGTATATCTTTGTAATTGTATATCTCACAGTGGTATAATAAAATACTTTTAAAAAAATCAAGCAATAGGGGCAGGACCAACAGTCCAGGTAGTAGAGCATTTGCATTGCATGTGGCCGACCCGAGTTCTAGCCCCAGTACCCCATATATAACCCCGAGCACTGTCAGGAGGAGTTCCTGAGTGCAGAGCCAGGAATAACCCCTGAGCATTGCTGGGTGTGACCCAAAAATAAATAAATGAGTGAATAAATAAATAAATAAATGAATAAATAAATAAATAAATAAAATCAAGTAACCAAAAAAAAAAAAAAAAAAAGAGGAAGGTTTGATTTGAACCCAAGGATTATAGATTAAAAAAAGGGAGACAAAAAATTTAGTCAGCTGGAGTCAGATGTGTCAGCCAAAGGAAACACAGGCGTTAGACTAAGTGGGATTGATATTAGAGAAGCTGGTGCACGTAAAGGCCAGGGAAAATAATTTTCCCAAAATAAAAAAAATGGAAGCTGTGATGGCCCAAAGAACAGCACATGTTCCTGTGGGGAAAAATAGTCTGTCCTCCCCACGGTATCCTAAACAATTTAAATTCAAAGAGAAAGAATTACTCAGGTCCAGGAAGATAAAGCGGAGGAGGGCGAGGCCTAATGAAGTGGGCTCCAGCGTCTCCGTGCTCGTGACAGTCCAGGCCATGAGGGGCCTGGGGAAGGTGCAAAAAGACAAAGAAACTTTTCAGCCCTGGGTGTTTTGTGAAGCTCAGCTGTCATTCAAGGTGAAAATCTTCTCAAGGGGGCCGGCGATAGCCTAGCGGTAGGGCGTTTGCCTTGCATGCGGCCGGCCTGTGCCGCCCGGGTTCGTCCCCGCTCCCATATGGTCCTCGAGCACCGCCAGGAGTAATTCTGAGTGCAGAGCCAGGAGTAACCTCGGCGTCGCTGGGTGTGACCCAAAAGCAAAAAAAAGAAAAAAAAAGAAAATCTTCTCAAGGAATGAGTATTAGAACACTGAGCGAAACCCAATCACAAACAGCCGTGTGACTGCGTATCTCATGGGGACTCAATAGAAAATAAAAATAAGAAATTTAAAACAATAATAGTATTGGGGCCAGAGTCATAGTCCTGCAGGTAGGGCATTTGCCTTGCCCGGCATCCCTTATGGTCCCCAGAGCACTGCCAAGAGTAATTCCTGAGTGCAGAGCCAGGAGGAACCCCCTGAGCATTGCCAGGTGTGGCCCAAAAAAAGAAAATTAATAATAATAATGCAAATTCCCAAATATAAAAGTACTCTAATGAAATATTTAAAATATAATTAAAAAAGAAAGTTTTCTCAAATATGAGTCAGAGAACAAGAATGAAACAAATAATCCTTGAGCAAACCTTTCTGGGAAAAAAGAACTCAATGTTACATAACAGCCCAGCAACGGTAAATCAAACACTAGATAATTGGAGAATTCTGAAATTGTGAAAAAACAATTGTGAGTAAGTGTAGAAGCAATAATATCTTTGGAAGCTGCTGGGAGGGTAAAATGTCGTTTTTATCTACTCCAGACAGCAAAATAATAGCAGATAAGGAAGTAGAGGGAGGATATGGAAAGAAATACAAGTTTGAAAGTTCTTCAAAAAGCATGAATTATCTCTATAAAAGAATTGACATCACTCCCCAAACACAAAAATGTTCATTTGGAAGGACATATCCCCACCCGTGTCCATGTAGTGCTTAATACAAGAGCCAAGATGTGCAAACTACCCAAATGTCCAACAAAAGACCAACAGATAAAGAAGTTGCTGTCCAGGTACTCAGTGGAATACTATACAGCTGCGAGAAAGGATGAGATTGTGTAGTTTGCCACAACTTGGACGGCACTGGAGGGATCATGTGAAATGAAATAAGCCGGGAAAGAACAAATACTAGGCGATCCCACTCCTCCATGGGCTGCACACACAACAGCCCATCACATAGAGCCAAACACTGACAAACCATGGGCCTCGGATCCCAAAACAGGTTATCAAATGGGGAGGAGAGGAAGAGGCGGAGGAGAGGTGACAGGGACAGTGGTGGAGGTTGTGGGCACTTTGGTAGTGGCAAAGGTGCAGTCACTGTGTCTGTCAAAATAAGCATGTGCTCTGCTGTAACCGTGTCATCTGAACTACAGTCTTTTCAGGTATATGGATTAAACAGGTCTTTAAGTCACCAGATGGGTCAGAAAAAAAGTGAAAGCACAGACAGTGAACAGGTTTAAAGATGGTGATAAGTGGGCCTGAGCTGTAATACAGCGGGAAGGGCATTTGCCTTGCACTCAGCCATCCTGGGTTCGATCCCCGGCATCCCATAGGGTCCCCGAGCACCGCCAGGAGTAATTCCTGAGTGCAGAGCCAGGAGTAACCCCAGAGCACCACCTGTTGTGACCCAAAAAAGGAGGGAGGGGGAAATGATGATCTGAGCATACCATACTCCAGCTTGCTCATGTTTGTATGTGTGGGGGGGGCGGGGGAGAGAATTCTCAGTGGCACCCAGGAGGCCTGGGGCAGTGCTGATTTTGCTCTGGGGTTATTCCTATCTCTGCACTCAGGGAATTCTCCTAGTGGTGCTCAGGGGACCCTATGGGATGCCGGGATCAAAGCCCGGTCAGCTGCATGTAAGGCAAACGCCCTCCCCACTGCACCGTCGCCCAATCCCCAGTGCTGTTTCAAGGCCCTGCATTACCCGGTCTCCAAATGACTAGGCTGTGTGCAAGCAAATGCTGTAACTGCTTACTACCTCAGACTCCTTCTCTTATCGAAAACTATACAGGGATGTTTTAGGAGTTAATGCTTTATTATGGGGAGAAATAATTTAGATTGCGACAAATTCCTTTAGCATTTAGTTCATTTTTTCCCCTAGCAAAATTATATTCAGGCAGATATACTGTATGTGTGTCTGTGTTTGGTTAGGAGGTGAGTTGGGCAGGGGAGAGAGACTGATTTTAATACCTAGAAGGCCTGTGGGATTGTGTTTATCTCATGTTAATGATAGAAATATTGGGGGACCAGGATTTGCACTTCTCTCTCTCTCGCTTGCTCGCTCTTTAATTATCTGGTTTTGGGGCCACATCTGGCTATGCTCAGGGCTTACTCCTGACACAGATTACTCCTGGCAGAGCTCAGGGTGCCAGGGATCAAATCTACAAATTGTAGTCAAACTTATTACAGGGATCAGCCACATGCAAGGCAAGTGTCCGCCTGCTGTTCTACCTCTCGGGCTCCTGTGTTTCATTTTTGAGCACTTGGAAGAAATCTGACAATATAAGAAAGCATTGGAAAAATAAACTGGAGACAGCTAGGCCAAATGTTAACAGCAGCTGATTGGAGAAATAAGGATAATTGTTGCTTTCTTTGTGCTGTGTGTGTGCGTGTGTGATAAATGACCGTCATTGTACTTATGTCATCATTGAGAAATGGGTTGTCATTATTCGTTGGTTGCCAGGCCTGTGCCAGGCATTAGGGGATGCTGAAGAAAAGACAAAGCTGTGTTCTTTAAGCAGGTTTTCCAGGGCCGTCTGTCTGTCTGCAGTTGACCAGAGAAGAAGCATGTCTGCAGAGAGTCAGCCTTGCCCTCATCGTTTGGGGCCGGAGAGATAGTACAGGAGATAGAGCACTTGCCTTTCCTCCTGCCATCCTGGCTCTGTTGATCCCTGACACCAGATATGGTCCCCAAGCACCGCCAGGGGCCCTCCAGAGCACAGGACAGGAGTAGCTCCTGAGCACAGTCAGGTTTAGCCAAGTTGCCTGTTCCCCAAGAGAAAAAGCCGGTTGTGTTCATGGGTTCAGGGGAGAGTATGCTCTGGTATTTGGGCCAGTAATTCCCAGAAAAACAGCTCTGAGTCTCCCCTAACCCCGGGTCACAGCAAGCTCTGGGCTGTGCTGGCTACAGGATCCTTGGGTCCTGCTATTTAAAAGTGCAGGGAGGATTATTCCCAAAGCTTCTGAAACAGAAGCACTCAGAGGCCCTTCAAGAACTTGCCTCCCCCAGCCCACGCCCTGCTGACTCTGTCCAAGTTTCTGCATCAAGGTTGACCTCAACCTTTGTTCACCCCAGTCTTCTGCTCGATGCCTCCAGAGTGAGTTGAGGGGCATTACTAGGACCCTGACCCCCATTCCTGCACATCTACCAGAAGAGCCTCCATGAACCATGGAGGTCTCTGCCAGATGTGCCCAGCTGCCACCCCATACAAAACATTAGCCGTCATGGGGGCGCGGAAAGAGGCCAGGCAGGGTCCAGAACACCCCCATCCTGGTGGGGATAGCGGTCAGGGGGCTGTAAGGTCAAGTCAAGCTGTGACGCTCAGCCCAGGGCATGGGCCATTGTCCCTCAGACTTTTCTGGCTAGACAGGTGGTCAGAGAAGCAAAGGCAAGTTCCTGATGGCAGCCCAGGAGAGCTGAGCACACAGCCAGCATGGAACCTCTATCTGCCGCCAGGCCTCCAGGGCACGTCGCTGGCCTGCTGCAGAGTGGAGAGGCGCAGAGCCAGGCTGTGGGAAAATGTGCGTGAACCCTGAGAGCATTCGCAGGTTAGCCATGCAGGCAGCGCACCGAGAGGAAACACCGGGGTTCTTTTCCAAGAAGCAGGAGTCAAACCATCTGGTGTCCGGTCGGGAGGGAAGTCTGGGTCCCAGAAACAAAGCAGGGAAGGATGCACCCTTTCCTGGAAGGGCAGAGAACATAAAGGTGTGTTGTTGTGTGCATGCACATAAGTGCCAGTGTGCACGTGTGCACATGCGTGAATTGAGTGTGCAGGTGTGCAGGCACGTGTCTGTGAGCATTTACATGTGTGTGTGCATTGTGTTTCACTGTGCATGTATGTGTCTGAGAGCTTGTATGTGTGTGCATGTTGGTGCAGAGGCTGTCAGTATGTGCTTGTGAGTGCACACATCTGTATATATGCACGTGTGAGCGCACGTGTGTCAGTGAGGATAGGTGTGTGTATGCCTGCATGTGTGACTGCTCGTGTGTGCATGTAAGTGTGTGTGTGCGTGAGCGCTGAAAGGAGAGGCAGGTTGAAGGCGTAGCAGGGTGGTAGATTGATAGACCAGAGGAGCCCGAGGCTTCAGGGGTGATGTCCCAGTACTAGGGTGCCCTCACCCACAGTGACCTCTGACCTCTGGTGTCCCCACACCAGCCAGTCCTCTCCAGGTGTCACAGGGCCCAGTAGAGGGCAAAGGCTCCTGGACAGCCTGCAGGGGTCAGTGTCCCATGGGGAGGGCACCTCTTGGGTTTCTCTAGAATACCCTGGGTGGCACCACCTGCCGTAACAGTCAAGAGAACATGGGGCCGGGAGCGATAGCCCAGCGGGTAGGGTGTTTGCCTTGAAAACGACTCGAAGTTCGATCCCCAGCATCCCATATGGTTCCCCTGAGCACCACCAGGATTAATTCCTGAGCAAAGAGCCAGGAGTAACCCCTGAGCATCACCAGGTATGACCCAAAAAAAAAAAAAAGAACTTGTTTTGTTTCATTTCGGGCCACACCCAGCGATGCTCAGGGTTTACTCCTGATCTGTGCCCAGGAATTTCTCCTGGTGAGCTCAGGGGACCATATGGCGTGCCAGGGATGGAGCTTGGGTTGGCCATGTGCTAGCCCCCCAACCTTCTGTCTATCACTCGGGGACCCCCATTCAAGAGAACTTTAAAAAAAATTAGGATTTGCACACATTGAAGAATTTTATTTTATTTATTTGTTTGTTTGTTTTGCTTTTTGGGTCACACTCGGCAATGCTCAGGAGTTTCTCCTGGCTCTGCACTCAGGAATTACTCCTGGCGGTGCTCGGGGACCATATGGGATGCCGGGGATCGAACCTGGCCCGCATGGGCTGGCCGCATGCAAGGCAAACGTCCTACCCGCAGGACTATCGCCCCGCCCCCAAGAGAACTTTTAAATGGGTTTTTAGCGCAATTGTAGACTGGCTACTGGTATTCATTCTTTTCGACCCTAACCCTAACCCACAGCTCACTTGAAAGGAACAGCAGCTCCTAGGGAGAGAGATCAGGAGCCAGGGAGGGCCCCTTAACATTCTTGAAGAATTGTTTCCTCACCTTGGAGTGTACTGGGCTGAGAAGAGCCAGAACTTTCTGTGTGGTGAAAAACAAAAAGACGGGGTTCAAGTTTCATGGCACCAACCAAGAACCAGATTCCCTCAGACTTAGACCCGAGGGGACAGCTCGGCCCACGGGGCTGGGGTGCTTGTCTGCATGCGGGAGCCCTGGGATGAATCAGCACAGGGTGTCCAGGGGGTAGCCCCGAAATACAAAACCCTCCTGCAAGTCCCTAAGAAAAATAAGATTTTGGTAACAAAGGGCAGTAAGAAAGGAAATGTACTAAGTTCTTATGGAGATAAAATTTTAAAAAACCTGCTCAGGGTTTTTAAGGAACCTGGGGACAAGTTCTGTTCTTGTTGTTTTGGGGCAAGCTGTGCTCAGGGCTTAATTCTGGCACTGTGCTCAGGAGACCGTAGGCAATGCTAGCCATTGAAGCCAGGTTGGCTGTGTACAGCTAAGCTCCTCTCTCTCTCTCTCCCTCTCTCTCTCTCTCTCCTTTCTCTCTCTCTCCCCCCCTCACTCCCCCCCATCATGGACTTTTTTTTTGCACCCAGAAGTGCTCAGGGATTCACTCCTGACTCTGCTCAGGAAACCTAAGACAGGTATCTGACCCCGGTCAGCCGTGTGTAAGACAAACACCCGACCCACTATATTATCACTCCAGGACAATTTTTTATCAATGAAATAGATTTTTCAAAACCCGACTTCCAGAGAGAGAGCACAGGAAGTCAAGGGTTCGTCTTACATGCAGCTAGCCCTAGTTCATCCCAGCACACAAATATGGTCCCTCCAAGCACCTCCAGGAGTGACTCTCAGGACAGTGCTCTAGATCTCTGCTAGCTGCAGGCAAATCCTGCCCATCCCCACCCCCAAGCTGGATGGTCACCTCTGAAGGGCTGTAGGAAGGCCGTGTTCTCCCCAATCACGGGCACCTGTGAAATTGGACAGCCCCCGCCCCCACCCGAGAGTGATTCTCCTGTGGTTTCTGTCGGAATTACAGAAACGGAATGTTTCCTTATATTTAACAGACTTGCAGTTTTCTGATGCATAGTAAATTACATGTGATTTTATGAAATTATATGTAATTTACTACTCTAGCTACTTCTAGGTACTCAATTTAGGGGCATGCAATTATAAATGGGGTTGGTTTTATTTTTATTTATTTATTTATTTATTTATTTCTGCTTTTTGGGTCACACCTGGTGATGCTCAGGGGTTACTCCTGGCTCTTTGCTCAGGAATTACTCCTCACAGTGCTCAGGGGGACCATATGGGATGCTGGGGATTGAACCCGGGTCAGCCACGTGCAAGGTACACGCCCTACCCACTGTGCTATCACTCCGGCCTCAAGGTTGGTTTTATTTATTTGCTTTATTTTTTAATGCCTTTTATGTGGGGCCAGAACAATAGTACAGCAGGTAAAGCATTTGCCTTGAACGTGGCTCACCCAGGTTTGATCCCTGGCACTCCATAAGGACACCCTGGCCCACCAGGGTAATTCCTGAGTATAGAGCCAGGAGTAAGCCCTGAGTACCACTGGGTGTGGCCCAAGAGCCAAAAGGAAAAAAACTGTAATGTATTTTTTAGGCTTCTCAGAGCCCCTAATTAGTCCATCAGTCAATAAAAGGTAAGTGTTTCTTACTAAAGAGAAGAGGAAAAGGAGGAGGAGGAGGGAGGAGGAGGAGGAGGAGGAGGGAGGAGGAGGAGGAGGAGGAGGAAGAGGAAGAGAAGGAGGAAAGAAGGATTATAAAGGTGGGGTAACTCCCAGTCATCAGAACAACTAAGACCAAAGACTTGGTTTTGGGGCCACATCTAGAGGAGCTCGGGGCTTCCTCTAACTCTGCACTGGGGCCACTCCCTGTGGGGGCAGGGACTGTAGTAAACTCCGCTTGCCTCCTGCAAGTGTAAGCGCCTGCCCACGCTCCTTCAGACGGGAAGAGATTTACAAAGAATAAGACCATAGTGTGGCACCAGGGGCTTCTGAGTGCCCATCCAACCCAGCCTTTACGTCCCCCGTCCTGTTTCGCCCTGGGATCCTGCCCTGGATGGGTCTGCCCCAGCGCCTGTGTCCTGTCCAGGCTGGGTCAACCCAGACAGAGACCAAAGAAGGGGCGGGAGGGACAAAAGAGGTCTTGGACCCTCAGCCCCCCACCCCCGCTGCAGAGCGGCTGCCTGAAATTGACTCCAGCCCGGGATGAGAGCAGCGCCCCTGTCCATCCTGCCGGGCACAGCACTCTTCTCCGGCCTTTGCTCTACATTTGGGCTGATTCAGGGTTTTCTCCCCAAGAGCTACAGTGGTTGACATGATCCTCCACCAAGCAGGCTCCCTTCTGTAGCGTGCGCCTGACACAGAATTGGCACACGTGCGGAATGACCCCGCGTCCGGGGAAACAGAGGGAGGTGTCCGTCAGAGGGAGCAGTTTCCTAAAGGATTGTGTGGTCCCAGAGAACTACACACACACACACACACACACACACACACACACACACACACACACACAAAGGGCTGCTTTTTTTTTAAAAAAGGTGGGGGTCAGGGAAGAGACAGTAGGGGGCGTTCTGTCGCTTGCTTTGCACCAAACCAATGCCGAGTTGATCCCAGCACCCCATAGGATGGCCCCCAGCACTGCCAGGAGTGATCCCTGGGTGCAGAGACCAGAGCAAGCCCAGAGCTTTCTGGATGTGAGCCCCAAGTCCTGCAAAAAATAAGAAAGTAAATGAAAATAAATCAAAGGAGTATGTGTGTGTGTGTCTGTGTGTGTGTGTGTGATAAATTCTCTTTGGCGCTGACGTGGATAGCCCCAACTATACCTTGCGGTGGACGAAGCAGGGTAGATGGAAGAAGTAAACCTGGTAGGTGCTAGCTCAGGGTCAAACACCAACACAGTCTGCTTTTTGCTGAGCCTGAACATGCCCGAGACTTCGCCGAGTGTCGCCAGACCTTTGGAAAGACCCCAGGACTGTGTCTTAGAACCAGCCTCCAGCCCATCCCACCTCTCCCGTTCCTCACCCCCACCCACGCACCCCAGAGTCTTTTCCCTTCAGCCTCCCCTGTGATTGGTTTTTCTCATCAAGATTAGGAGGAAACTGCTGAAGATAGAATATGATCGGGGCCTGTTGTGGTAGAACATACCACATACATACATGCCGCACTCACAAATGCGCAGTCAGACACATACATGCTCTCCACACACAAAAAACACAGATCTGCATGCACGCTCCTGCAAGCACATACCACAACATATGTGAGCAGCAGCTTTGGGGGAGGGCCAGGTTGACTTTGGTTTTATTGGACCCATATGGCCGGATTACCTGTGCAGGCGACATTCAACATTTCTGCTGTGCTTCCCCAGTAACTGAGCTGAGGCCACTTGGGAGAGTGGGGTCCATGGTTCCATTCCCTGCGGTGGGGGCACAGGGCTCAGGGAGCGGGAACCGGACTTGTCCTACTGGTGGTGTGCGTCTCATCTTTCAGTTGAATTCTGGGCAGTTTTGATTGCCTGGTACCCATTTCTTTCCAGATGTGAAAGCGTTTACGAACTGTAAAGATGCTCTGGAACCCAAATACCTCAGCCCTGAGACCCTTCCTTGGAATCTCCTGGGTAAGTGTAATCTCTTACTGTCATCCAGTGAGAACAAGCCCATGTAGGTCATCAGCATTGCAGCGAATCCAGGGAAGCCTGGGCCCTGCTCAGACTCAGCCCGGGAGTTTGTGTCTCTGCCCTGACATCAGTTTCAGAACACAGAGGAACAAGGATACTCAGGCCCAGGGCCAATAGGAAAGGGCTGCCGAGGTCTCCGGGAGACTCCTGCTCCCAATCCTCCCATGGTAGCATCTTTTGCTCCTCCCAGTATCGCTCCCAGTGATACTAGGCTCAGCATCACGGGCCTGGTGGTCTGGGGGCTTCCACAGCCAACACAGGGCACTGCAGAGGCGGGACAGGCAGTGCAGGGTTAGGGCCTCACAGGGTCAAGCTCGGTCCTTGGAGGCATCTCCCGGACCGCAAGGGGCCACCTCTTCTCTTGCCACTAGGTCAGCCGACTAAAAGGCAGCCCCAATCTTCGGTTTCTGCTCCATTGACTCACAGTCTTTTATTCTGGAACCTTCTTCATGCACACCTATGTCTAGTTGCCTTTGGAGTCTCCCTCCTGTCTCGTGGTGGCATCATTTGTAGTTCATCGGGGGGACCCCTGGAGTGAGACAAGGGCCCCCTGTATCATACTCAGGAGTTTGGAACCTCCTTGTCTCCACTTGCCCCCAATACTCCTGGACACTCCACTTCTGCCTCCTGGTCACCAGGACCCTCAGAAACAGCCCCAGCGAATCTCCGTGGCCAAATACTCTTGGGCATTTACTTCTTTTTTTTTTTTACCTTTGGTTCACACCCAGCAATGCTCAGGGGGTTACTTCTGGCTCTGTACTCAGGAATTACTCCTGGCAGTGCTTGGGGAACCATATGGGATACCAGGGATCAAACCCAGTCAACCATGTACAAGGCAAATGCCCTATCTGCCGCTACTATAGCTCTGGACCCCTGGCCACTTACCTTTAAAATTGATTCTGTACTGGTGGCTGGAAAAACAGTATAGCAGGGAAGGCATTTGCCTAGGATGCAGACATCCTAGGTTCAACCCCCTGGTACCCCATATGGTTCCTCAAGCACTACTCAGCTCAATAGCTGAGCTCAGGGTCAGAAGTAAGCCCTGAGCACTTTCAGGTATGGCCAATAATAATAGTAATAATAACAAAATAAAAGTGATTCATGGTGAGAGAGAGTGCAGGGGGCCAAGATACTATCCTTGCACACTGCTACCCACAATTTGATCCCTCATACCACATTCGTACCCCCTGAACCCTGCCAGGAGGAAGCCCTGAGCATCAGGGGTATAGTCCAATCCCCTTGCTTCTCCTCTACCCCAATAAAGCAGTCAATAGCTGTCAGGGCTGTCCAGGGTCCCCAACAGTATTGGGGTCCGTCAGGTTCCTTGGTCATGTTTGGGGCCAACAACCATCCCCTCCGGTCGATGGACAGAGAGCAAGACCCCCATCTAGAAAATCCAGGGCTTGAATTCCACATCTCCTTACCCAGCTCACTCCACCAACACACACACACTAACTCCCAAACTGTTGGACACCAATTCTACACAGAGGTTGGAGGTAGGGTGTTGCCAAAGGTAAAAGGCTCTTTTTTCCCGAAACAAGCCAGGCTTCCTCTCACTGGCGCAACATTCCCAGGGGGCCATGTCCCTGCTTCCAAGGGCTATTTACGGAAACCTTTGGCTGGTAAACAATCATTTCAATATATTTCTAGTCAGATTTGTCTAAACACAGTAAGACAGATGGACATTTATCACACCCAAGAGTAAATTTATAGGGTGACCTTTCCTGGGGAGATCACATCATATGACCCAGACTCTGTTCCCTTGCCAGATGGAGCATATCCAATCCCCTCAGGGCCCTATCACCAAAAAACCTCCGAATATAAGGCAACAGTCCTAAGTGCTCTGCTCCAGCTGCATGAAGATCCACAGCTTATCTTTGCATCAGAATAAGACTTTCTCTAAGATCTTGAGTAAACTAAGAAACATTAGTTGTCCCATTTGGAAGACAGGGTGATCTCTTTTCCTGGTTCCGCCCAACCGTATTTTGGGGGTGTTAGGAATTAGAATATAAAGACTACTGAGGCTTCTACTTAGGAAATATGGCAGAAGCCCGGGAATAACCAATTCAGAACTGATTAACTTACAACTATATCACCTGACTATCTTCCTGTACCTATACAAAAAGATCCCTTAGCATAACCATAGGCAAAAAGCTTATAGGAAGGAGAAAAAAAAATCCCTCATTAGCAATACCAAAACCCAGGGCAAGCAAGTATAGCAAATAATGCAACAGTTAGCCAACCGGTGTTTTCAAAGCCAGAGAACGTTTCTGCCAGTTGCTCCTGAGAGCAAGTCTGCTGTGGCCAGCTGCCAGCCCAGGTGATTCGTGGCCACACCCCAGAGGGATCCTAGTTTAGAATCCGCTACTTTAGATCCCTAATTTAGGACCAGTTTAGGACCAGAAATTCTTGGTCCTTGTGCAGTGTTGGCCTCTCTGAGATTCATGGTCTAGAGCTCTGCCTTTCACACAAGTTAAGTCTCAACCCAATGTCCTGTATCTGAATGTTGTGATCAGCACAGCCTCATGGGAGAAAGCTCCGCCGGCTTATCCAACGTGTTTGTCTTCTTCCTAGGGCTCGCCAGTCTCCTGCTCAGGATCGCCGGGGCTCTGCCTGGTAAGAGATTCTTCTCTTGGCGTGGATTAAAAACCAGGGTCTCTGGGGCCGTATGATAGCCCAGCTGTAGGGCGTTTGCCTTGCACGCGGCCAGCCTGTGCTGGCCCGGTTCCATCCCCGCATCCCATATGGTCCCCCGAGCACCGCCAGGAGTAATTCCTGAGTGCAGAGCCAGGAGTAACCCCTGAGCATTGCTGGATGTGACCCAAAAAAGCAAACAATAAAAAAAATTAAAAAAATTAAAACCAGGGTCTCAGCCACCATGCACAGACATGTCTAAAATGTGGGACATCCAATGTCTGGTCCCACATCTTTCCCATCTTGTCCGAACCTGTTTTTCCTCCCTCAAATCATGTCACCGGAAGGAAAGAAAAGGATGCAGAATGAGCACATTGCACATTGGCTTCCCTGGTAACAGGAAAGAATCAGCATGCTGGGCCCACAGAGCTAGTTCAATGGTTCAGGGACTTGGTTGCTGTTGAGCCTGGTTCACCCCCTGGCACCACAGTTTCCCCAAGCACTAGGCTGGGAACATTCCCCAACCAGGAGTGGCTCAAGTCCCCTTTCCCTCCCATTAAAAGAAATAAACACCCCTTTAAAATCCAGCAACAGAATATTCAGCTCCTACCATGCTCACTTCGGAAGAACGAGCGAACAGAGAGAAGCACACAGGCTTAGGTGCTTGCCTTGTGCACAGCCAACCCCCAGAGTCGATCTCTGGTACTGCGTATGGTATCCTGAGCCCCCGGTCAGGAGTGATCCCTGAGCAGAGTGAGGAGTAAGGTCTGAGAACTGTTGGGTGTGACCCCAAAAGAAGAACAAGGAACTCACACAAGGGCACACACACAGAGGCCTAATGCCAGAAAAAGTAATGATTTATCGGGCCAGAGCGATAGCCCAGCGGGTAGGGCATTTGCCTTGCACACGGCCGGCCTATGCCGGCCTGGGTTCGATCCCGGCATTCCATATGGTCCCCCGAGCACCGCCAGGAGTAATGTAATTCCTGAGTGCAGAGCCAGGAGTAACCCCTGAGCATCGCCGGGTGTGACCCAAAAAAAAAAAAAAAAAAAAGCAAAGTAATGATTTATCTTCTACCTGCATTCTTCATGTATGATATCTGGTCCCAGATAAAGAAAAGCCAAAAGGTTTGTTTTGGCTAAACATCCTGTGAACGTGTCCTGAATCTAACGCCAAAACTTCATCCAATGTGAAACATGTGTCCTGTCTTGCAGTAAGCTGGGGGCTTGCAGGGAGTTGGCGGCCAAAGGCCACAGTTCAGGGTATAGTCATGGGAAAGGAGATAGCAAAAGGGGAAACCGGGGTGTGATCAAGTCCCTTAGAGCATTATTAGCTGCTCCTACATCCCAGCAGCCTAGTGCCCCCTCACTCAGCCTCCGGGTTTTGCCATCTGCACAGTGGGTCTATTCACAGCCCCTGCCTCGGAAAAGCCCAGGTTGGCCAACACTTTATTTTCATAAAAATGCAGCCAGACAGGCTGGAGAAATAGTACAGGGGTTCAGGAGCTTGCCTCACACATGGCAAACACCAGTTCAATCCTGAACATATGCTGGAGGCCGGAGTGATAGTACAGTGGAGAGGTTGTTTGCCTTGCATGCAAACGACCCAGGTTTGATCCTGGGCATCCCATATAGTCCCCCTGAGCACTGCCAGGAGTAATTCCTGAGTGCAGGGCCAGGAATATCACTGTATCACACTGTATCACTTTCTTCCCATTGTTCATCGATTTGCTCGAGTGGGCACTAGTAACATCTCCATAAGTCCTGTCACAAGCAAGTGTAACCCAAGGGCATCTGTTTGTTCCAGGGACAGGAAGAGCCCCAAACCATTCTTCAGGTCATGGAACTGAGGTCCATAATTGTTACTAGTTTTTGGCATAACAAGTAAATAACCCCACTATATATATATATATATATATATATATATTCTGAACATATGATCCCAAGCCCTGCCAGGAGTGACCCCTGAGCACAGAGTCAGGATCAAGCCCTGAACATCGCTGGGTGTGACCCAAAAACCAAAACAAAAAGGGCAGCAGGGAATTGTGGGGTGGTAGAAGAGCTTCTTGAGCATTGCAGGTAGAGGTATGGGGCTGAGGGGAGAGCAGGGTTATAAAAGCCATCTGGGTTATTTTGAGCCACCAAGAGTCAATGACAAGTTGGCCAAGTCCAGGACTGTTGAGCTGGTGCTGGGTTTCCGCGTCTCGGTTTGCCTGGAGTGGAAACGGGCTCCTTCGTCCTGAGTCATCTTAGCCCCTTCATGGATGCCCATCCAGCCATTCCTTCCTGATTGTCACAACCTCTAGGGGAGTCTCTGCCCTGCACAGGCCGGGTGGTCCCGGGAACCCATGGCACTGCGCTTGCCACACACCCCAGGTTCCCAAAGCTAATGGTTCTGTCTTTTCCTTCTTGTTCCATCCAGGCTCTTCCGAGAAGGCTTGCACTTTAAAGATGACCTTGCGCGATTTCCCGGCTTTGATCTTATCGTGGGAGTTTCAGAGCCACAAGCTCACACCTACCCACTACACGTTGTGGTATACAATCATGAGGTCAGTTTGCTATCGCCGTGATCTCTTGCTAAATAGGTTGGCAATGCGAGGAGGGGAAGACGGGAATTGTGAGAGAATGAGTGTGCATGTGCATGTGTGAGTGTGAGTGTGTGTGTGTGTGTGTGTGTGTGTGTGTGTGTGTGTGTGTGTGTGTGTCTCCCGTGCTTGTCTAGTGGGTGGATATGCTCACAGCTCCTCTCTCTTTTATTTTGAAGGTTCTGGTTACCTATGGTATTTTTTCTTTGTTTTTGTTCCTTTGGGTTTTCTGGTTTGTTTCCTATTTCCCTGAGGCTATTATCATTATTTTTCTTTTTCCTCCCTTTATTCATGTTTCTTCCTGCTATGCAGATAAACTTCACCCACCAACTCCTTAATCTGATCTGTGGAGAATGTACAGAGATTAAATATATTAATAAATATTTTAACTTCCAAAAGAAAGCTCTGAAAATCAGAGCTTCCATTTTCATTCACTTAAGCTGCCACAACTTTTGTTTTATTTTGTTTTGTTGTTTTGTATTATGGGTCACACCCAGAAATGCTCAGGTTTAGTCCTGCTCTGCACTCAGGAATTATTCCTGGCTGTGCTTGGGGACCATACGGGATGCCGGGACTGAACCTGTTGACTGTGTGAAGGCAAACACCCTCCCCATTGGTCTATTGCTCCGGCCCCACCACAGCTATTTTGACCAAGCCTTGGTGGTCACCATCCGCGGATCAAGCCTCAGCATTCAGAGTGATGAAGGATGTTTTCCACCCTTTTCCTCCTCTCTGTCTGCAGTGCAGGAATGCTGAAGGCCTCCAAGGGTTGTGTCCTCTGAGGACAAGAGTTCAGGGAGCCAGCCACCACATTGAGTCAGCTGCCCATCAAGAAACTGCCTGGTCAGAGCAAACTCCAGTGGGAGAGCATTTGCCTTCCACACAGCCGACCCAGGGTCAATCCCTGGCATCCCATATGTTTCCTCGAGCACTGCCAGGAATAATTCCTGAGTGCAAAGTCAGGAGTAATACCTGAGCATTGCTGGATGTGACTCAAAAGGGAAAGAAAAGAGGGGAGGAGAGGAGAGTAGAGGAACTGCCTGGTCGAGATTAGGACAGGTTGACCCCAAGCCCGGCTTGGCCCATGAGCAGCTCTGACTCTGGACATGACTCTCACCTCCGCAGACCGTCTGTTCCTCTTAGCCACTGCTGCCAAGGTCGGTGGCACAGCAGAGCAGCCTTCTTCAGCTCCTGTTTCCATGGCCCACACCCTAAGTCACTCCTTTGACCCTCCCTGGCCTCTCAAGGGTCCTTGTCCTGGTGGTGGTTTTAGCTTCTTGCCGAGAGGTGAAGGGCCCTTGGGAGCTCCTCACGGGGCCTGGCAGTATCCCTCTGGTGCTGGCCTGCCGTATGCACCCCCTGCGTCTCTGAACCTCAAGCTGCTGGACAGCTGCGTGTGGTTCTGGAGTGTAGGGAGGCAGAGCTGAGCCGTGTGAGCCCGAGAGAGAGAGAGAGAGAGAGAGAGAGAGAGAGAGAGAGAGAGGCGCACATGCTACATGGACACACATGCTGCCTGAGCCCACGTGGCCGAGCACACGTGCTGCCTGAGCACGTGTTGCCCGGATCTCCCCTCTTGAGATGTGTACTCTCTTTCCTACTTTCCCTCCTCCTTCCCTTCCCTAAAACCTCCTTAATAAAACCTATTTTACTTCACTGCTAAAAGAGAGAAAGAGAGAGAGAGAGAGAGAGAGAGAGAGGTGGGTGGGTGGGGTCTCAGGGTGTGGAGTCTCAGGGTGTGGAGAGTTGTCCCGGGGACGGACCACGGGAGACAGGGGAGTCTACAGACTCAGTCACGTTTCCCCAGACTTGCTCATTTCTTCATGACACAGATATTTACTGAGCCAACTCCCCCATGCCTGGGGTCCAGCCTGGCCAATCCCTGCCCCGCAGGGAAGGTGGAGATCCCGGAAATCAGAGATAGAGAGTGATGGTTGGCGGCGCTCAGGGAACCCTACGTCAGAGCCAGGGGCATGGCGAGTGCCCAACCCTTGGACAAGCTCTCCAACTGATTATTGTATTTTTATTTTTTAACTTCACTGTCACTGTCCTCCCGTATATATTGCTTGAGCAGGCATCAGTAACATCTCCATACGTCCTGTCACATGTGAGATAGCCCAAGGCTATCATCCTGCTCCATAAACATAAAGAGCCTCAAACCATTCCATCAGGTCATGGGAATGAGGTCTATAATGGTTACTGGTATTTGGCATGTCAAATATGACACGGGTAGCTTGCCAGGCTCTGCCGTGTGGATTTTTAACTTATTGTTATTATTTTGGCTTGGGAGCCACACGTGGTAGTGGTGCTCAGGGCTTCCTCCTGGCTCTGAGCTCAGGGATCACTCATGACAGTGCTTAGGAGACCATGTTGGGTGCTGGGGATCAAACCTGGGCCGGCTGAGTGCACAGCAAGTGCCTTCCTCGACCCCAGTGATGATGTTTTTCCTTCTGGTTTGGGGGACATACTCCTGGTAGTGCTAGGGGGACATGATGGGGTGCCAGGGATCAAACCAGCAAGCGCCCTATCCATTTGCTGAACTATTTCAGCCCCTGATGTCGTAAAGAAGGTGGTGAGCGACCTCCCTGGAGACAGAGTAGGGCAGAGCTGCGGAGAAATTGGGGGGGCTCAGCTCAGCCATGCTCAAGCCCCCCTCCTCACATTTCTTTCCCTTCCCAAGCAAAAATGAGAACATGAAGCTGGTGGAGGACTGTGCGCACATCACAAGGTCGTACTGTGACCTCACACATGTGTGGCGAGACATGGGCGAGACCTACATCCCCAAGGTGGTCGAACTCCACGGGAACAGCACGCTGGCCAGCTGCATGTACGACATCCGCCTGACCACCAACAGTGAGTCCATCCCCCTCTCCCCCCTGCCTTGTGCCCGTCCACCCCCACTAGATCTGCTACAAAAACACTGGTTTCGTTGGGTTGGTTGGTGGGATTTGGGGTTTGAGCGATTCTCGGGGCTTACTCCTGGGTCTGTCCTCTGGAATCACTCCTGGTGGAACCTGAGGACCCCCCAATGTGGGACCAGGGAATCTCACCAAGGGCAAGGCAAATGCCCTGCCCACAGTCCTGCCCCTCTGGCCACACCCTGAAGGGCTACGGGATGCTGTGGACTTAAGAGTAAGGAGAGCCTGCCCCTTCCTAACATGGGGGCAGTGAAGAATGTGGCATGCTTCTCTGAAGTCTCTGCTTTTTTTTTTTCTTTTTGGGCCACACACACTCTGCCTAGGGGTTACTACTGGCTCTGCACTCAGGAATTACTCCTGGCACTCAGAAATTACCCCCTGGCAGTGCTTGGGGTCCCTAAGGGATGCCAGGGATCGAACCTGGGTTGGTTTCGTAAGGCAAACACCTCCCTGATGTACTATCACTCCAGCCCCAGCCTCTGCTTTTGTATCTGAGAGGTGGAAAGGTCAGGCCTTCAGAGAATCTCCCTCGGTGCCCCTAGGGTGGGCACGCAAAAGCCCTGTGAGGTTTGCTTCAAAGCCAGTTGGGAAGTGGAGAGTGGGGTTCTATGGCAGGCATCAAACTGCCACAATCACTTGGACCAGTGTTTCCCTGAATTCCGGAGGCCCTCCCCAGCGTCAGAACCGAGTAACTGTCTCACTCATAAGACCCGCAGTGGACTCTGAGCCCATCCTCCTTTTCTTTCCCTGACTCGAGGCTGCCCTGGGCCCTCAGCCACTCCTCACCGCCTCACTGTGATCTCTTGAAAAGGACTTCCCAGAGAAAGGCTTAGTGTCAAACTCTTCTGCAAAAGGCAGTGTGGCAGGCCCAAGCAACAATACAGCAGGAAGGGTATTTGCCTTGCACATGGCTGACCCAGGTTCAATCCCCTGCATTCCATCAGGGTCCCCGAGCACCGCCAGGAGTAATTCCTGAGTGCAGAGCCAGGAGGAACCCTGAGCACGCCGGGTGTGACTCAAAATGACAAAAAAGAAAATAAAAACGGCAGTATGGGTTGTCTCTAGAGTGATCAGAGTTGCCAGAGAGATGGAGCAGGTCCATTACATAGCCCAGGTGCCATCCTCAGCGCCACACTCCAGGGCACAGCCTGGAGTGACTTCCCCTGAGCACTGAGCCAGGAGTAGTCTCTTAGCACCAGAGTCTGCTCCACCACCCCCACCAAAATAAAGTGATCAGAGCTACTGAATCCCCCGCAGCAAACAACACAGGTGCCCTGAAACTGTGGGCCCCATTAGGGATGTGGAGAAACTGCCGTTAGTCTGGCTGTCCACAGAGCAAGGAAGGACACACAGCCTAGTGACGGTGGGTGATATGCGGCCATGTAAGCCTAGGGCTGGAGGCGATGGTACAGCAGGAAGGGCG
>JAJIBD010015465.1:0-29048 GCA_021461705.1 Cryptotis parvus | reverse complement strand
GAAAACAGGATACATTAAGGCTGCCAGCAACCTGCAAGGGGACATGGGAGGGTCACAGTCCTCCCAGAGTTCCCCTGCCTTTCCCTGAGCAAACACTTGGGGTGTGGAAGCTGGGAATTATTGGTGGGGCCCTGGGCTGTCCCCATCGCCACCAACACCCACAATCTGGGGTAGGTAGGGCCTGATAAGGCAGATGCCGACTTTGGGGAGAAAGGCACAGTTCACGGTGACTAAGAGGCCCCTCCTGGGGTTCCTGCACCTCCCAGCTTCCACCCTTCCCACCCCAGTCGTGGGCAGCAGAGAGCAGGTGGCTGGGATCATTTTATGAAATGTTTGATGATCCGATTGCACATGAATGTTTGCACTTTATCATAAAACTGATTGATTGGCGGTTGGAAGGTGGTTAAAAGAAGTGGGGTCAAAGAAGCGTGGCATATGCAAGACCCCAGCTTTGGGTCCACCACCCGGAGTTCCCATAAGCCCTGCTGCGATAGCGTAGACGGTCCCAACACCACCGGGCCTGAGGACTGCACAGCCCTCTGCCCAGCACCACCGGGAGGGACCCTGAATCCCCCAGAACTCTGCTGGAAGACCCAAAGCAAAGATAATTTTGTATATAAGGGGTAAAGTACTTGCCTTACACAAGGTCAAGCGGGGTTCAATCCTCAGCTCTACATAGAGTCCCCCAAGCACTGCCAGGAGTGATCCCTGAGCACAGAGCCAGGAGTGATCCCTGAGCACAGAGCCAGGAGTGATCCCTGAGCACAGAGCCAGGAGCAAGCCCTTAGCACAGAGCCAGGAGTGAGCCCTGAGCACAGAGCCAGGAGTGAGGCCCTGAGCACAGAGCCAGGAGTGAGCCCTGAGCACAGAGCCAGGAGTGAGCCCTGAGCACAGAGCCAGGAGCAAAACCTGAGCACAGAGGCAGGAATGGCCCAAACTGTCACCCTACAGACACACAAGCCCTACCACACACACACACAAGTGCGGCGCGGCACACGCATGTGCACACACACATGCACGCACGTAACACATACGCATGCACACACACACACAAAAAACAGAGCTTAATTTCCTCCTGAGAACTGTTGCCAAAATAACAGCCCAGATAACGATGCTACCATTTCCATCCAAGAATGAAGTTTGCCAAGTGTCAGAGTCAGTAACAGGGACAGGGTGGGAGATGGTGGGGGCAGAGCGGGAGGGCGGACAGGAAACAGCTCCGGGGAGGGGCATACTAGAGGGGAAAGGCCTCATGGGAGCCCAGGAGCTGTGAGCTCCTGCACCAGACTCCTCCCCCACAGTGCTCTCTGCACACACCCAATGCTCCAGTGTCCGGAACTCTGCCAGCAACCGGCTCAGTGTGCGAAGGTGCTGGGGGCTGGAGCTTGGCAGTGATGGCTGTGAGCGTACCAGGTAATGCTGGTACCCACAGCTGTGCCCCTAAACCTTCATTCCTCCCCTCAACCGGAGATGGTTTCCACAAAGACAGGCAAAGCTCATTTACAGATTTGGTGGAGCCTGGACACACAGTGACCCACCCGTGACCCCGCCCATGCCAACAGCACCTACACGCCCTATCCACACAGACCAGTGAAGGGCTGGGAGCAGTGTGTGGCTGGGAGGGGGCAGAGGGGAGCCCACTCGCCACTGCCGGGTTCTATAATGGCCTGAACTTGGAGAAATTGGGGTGTGTCAGCCCCAGTCCCTGAGATTGCATTAGGGGCTTTTGAAGGGGTGGGAAACCAGGGCTCGCTGGCAGTCTGTCAGAAGGGAAGGAATGAGGGGAGGGAACAGACACCTCCAGGCACCCAGGACGCACCATGTGCCTATGGAGGAGAGAGGGTAGGTTGGTTCAAAACCCATAGTCATCCCTTTCCAGTAAGGGCCATCACCGTCTCCCTGGGCATGGCTGACCTTATCCACAGCCATTCCCTTGCCAACCTTATGCAATGTCCACGGGGAAGAACTAAGCACCTGAATGGCACCTCTTCTGCCTCGCCCTGGTGTGGGGTAATTGAATGAGAAGGTCTGGGAACTGGTGTCTGGGAACTGCCAGGAGGGGGTCAAACTCCCCGTGACGCCCCACTTCTCAAAACCCCGTGCTTCTGACCTCCGTCACCCACCCACAGCCAAGGGAAGCACACAGCCAGGTGAGACACAGAACCAGCGAGACTTTATTCCGGGAAAAGACACTTCAGTTGGCCTCGGGGGGGAACATGGTAGAATGGGAACCTGGAGGGCTCTAAGATGAGCCTCAGGGGATCTCTGACTTCTATCACCCCTGCACAACGCCTGCACCTTAAGATGCGGGGAGGGACGCAGTGGCCATCACTTGGACAGGACATCGGAGGACTCAGACACCAGCTTCCCGTCCCGGGTCTCGATCTTCTTCACCACCACGGCTTTGGTGGAACTGACTCGGGTCAAGCCGCCAGAGCCCCCAGAGATGCTGAAGCTGGAGTTCAGACTGCTGAGCCCGGGGCTCGGGAGTCCAGTGTAGTTCATGGCCATCCCACCTGGCCAGGGACAGAAGCAGCCATAAGCACAGAAGCAGAACACACAGGTCCCAGGTGGGGAACAGAACTCTGCTATTAGCCCCGGACCCAAGAACTCTGCAATTAGCCCAGGACATTTCGGGGTGGAGCGACTGCTCCATCGGGGACTGCGTCTGCTTTGCACGTGGCCAACCTGGGTTCAGTCTCCAGTATTCCATATGGTTCCCTGAGCACCGCCAGGGGTAATTAATTCCTGAGTGCAGAGCCAGGAACAACCCCCTAAGCATTGCTGGGTGGGATAGATCGATAGATAGATAGATAGATAGATAGATAGATAGATAGATAGATAGATAGATAGATAGATAGATAGATAGATAGATAGATAGATAGATAGATAGATAGATAGATAGATAGATAGATAGATAGATAGATAGATAGATAGATAGATAGATAGATAGATAGATAGATAGATAGATAGATAGATAGATAGATAGATAGATAGATAGATAGATAGATAGATAAAGAGCAGACTTTTCACTGGGCCCCCGATGTCCTCATCTGCAGGGGAGGGAAGGTATGGGGGTGCACGGCAAAACTGTCAGCTGGCCAATATGCTCACCTGAGTAGCCACTTGAAGTCTTGGTCTGGATGCTCATGTTCTGCATACTAGACTCCAGCCTGGACGAAGACAGAGAGGACATCAGGACCAGCCAGGCCCCAGGACAGCAGAACTGGGCTCCCCCCTTCCCCAAGGCAGACCAAGATGCTCCCCAGGCGCTTCCCAACACTCACCGGCTCTCCTCGCCCTCCAGCAGCTTCCTGTAGGTGGCGATCTCAATGTCCAGGGCCAGCTTCACGTTCATCAGCTCCTGGTAGTCGGCGCAGCTGCCGGGCCATGTCCTGCTTGGCCTTCTGCAGGGCGGCCTCCAGCTCGGCCTGCTTGCCCCTGGCGTCCTTGAGGGCCAGCTCCCCCCGCTGCTCTGCATCGGCGATGGCGGCCTCCAGGGTCGCTCTCTGAGCAAGGAGGGGAAGGTCAGCAGGGACAGCAGGGCCTGTTGCCTCCTGCCCTCCCCTTCCCGGGTCCACGGCTCCGAGGAGAGGCTCTGCTCCAGGTGACACAGGGAGTAGCTGGGGAAAAGGCGGTTTCCCGGCCCACAGCAGCACCTCTCGCCCACATGGACCCAAACATCTTTCTAGACTCAGAGAGCAGCAGGGCTCCATCTAACCCTGGGATGAAAGTCCAATAAAATAAAGCTGGGCAGAGGCCAGAGCAATAGCACAGTGGGTAGAGTGCTTGCCTTGCATGCGGCCAACCCAGGTTCAATCCCCAGCATCCCATATGGTCCCCCGAGCACCGCCAGGAGTAATTCCTGAGTGCAGAGCCAGGAGGAACCCCTGAGCATCACCGGTGTGGCCAAAAAAACAGATAGATAGATAGATAGATAGATAGATAGATAGAAGAAGATAGATAGAGAGAGAGAGAGAGAGAGAGAGAGAGAGAGAGATAGATAGCTAGAGGAAGGGTGGGACAGGCAGCAATGGACCTAATCTTCCTGCCTTGACCCCTGTCGTGGCCCCCGGAATGACCTGGATGCTCACCCATGACCTCGAGGAGCTGTATCCAGTCCTTCCGTCCTGGCTGCCCCACCGTCCCACCCCCTGGCTCCCTCCCTTCCCTCTCTCCCCTGCCCACCCTGTGCAGCCCCTACCTGGCCTTTCAGGCCCTCGATCTCTGCCTGGATTCTACTGATGTTCCGGTTCAAGTCAGTAATCTCCGTCTTCGTGCGGCGAAGGTCCTCCCCGTGTTTCCCAGCCAGCTTCTGCAGCTCTGTGTACTGTGGCGGGAACCAGGGGTGAGGCTGGGAGTGTGAGGGCCCTGGGTGCCCCATCCCAGCACAGTGTCCACTCAGCCATGCCACCAGCACCCCCCCCCACACACACACACACACACTGACCCATCTCCCAACACTCTCTCGGCAGCCCCAGCTTGCAGGGAGGGTTTGACAAGCTGCTTCCCTTCTAGACTAGGGCAGGGGAGAACCAGCCCGTGGCGACGCTCCTCACCTTGGTCTGGTACATGGTCTCCGCCTCGACCCGCCTGTGGTTGGCGATGGCCTCGTACTGGGCCTTGACATCAGCGATGATGCCGTCCAGGTCCAGGGAGCGGTTGTTGTCCATGGACAGGACCACGGACGTGTCCGAGATCTGTGACTGCAGCTCACGGATCTCCTGTGCAGGGAAGGGAAGGGATGAGGCCCGTCCCTCCCACAGGGACACCCCTGCCCGCTTCATGGAAGGGTCTTCCAGAGTAGGGCGTAGGGGCAAGGAACAGGCGGCAGTTAGGGCTGGGGAAGGGCCGATATGCTCAGAAAAGGACAAGCTGCCCGCAGAGCTGGAGCGAGGAAGAGAGGAAGACACCGCTGGAAGGGGGACCTGCCACTGGGAAGGGACCCAGGGATGAGCGCGTGGAACCAGCAGGCCCCAAGATTCCAGCAGAGTTCTCGGGGCTCAGAGTGTCCTGGGACACTGCCAGACACTAATCAGGGTCTCTGAGCCCGGGTTTGTACGCAAACACCACCAGGCTCTCATCAGGGTCTCTGAGCCTGCGAGCTCATGGCACAGAACACACAGGACATCACCGCCCGGGGCTGCAAGCAGTCGCTGAGGGCCCCATGCGGGAGCCTGGGCAGAGAGACACCCCTGGTGGGATGGGGGGGTCCTTGTCCCAAGCCCCCAGAACACACCTCTTCATACAGTTGCCTGTAGAAGTTGATCTCATCGGTCAGCCCTTCTAGGCGGGACTCCAGCTCCACCTTGTTCATATAAGCTTCATCCACATCCTAGGGCACAGGAGGAGAGCCAGAGCTGAGTTCCACAGTCACCCCCCCACCCAGCCCTGAGCTCCCCTAAGGCTTCTCACACACTGCCTTCCCCACCTGAGACCAACCCTCCGGCCCCACCTCGAACCACTGTCCCTGCACCCCCAGCCAGACACTACAGCCTACAGTGCTCCGCCCCTGTCTTCAGTCCCCCTCGTCCTCCCTCCTCCTCCTCCTCCTCCTCCTCCTCCTCCTCCCTCCCTCCTCCTCCTGCCTCCCTCCCCCAGGAAGCCTTCTATAGCTGTATGCTCAGGAGACAGACAAATGCTGTCCCAGAGGCATTTAGGGACGTCATCCAGAAAGGGATTATAATCCACAATTATAATCCAATGGCAGTGACATGACTCATCCGTAACCCAAGCCCTCATGGACTCTCTAAGCCCCAGCCTTCACCACGGGGGCAGGTGTGTGGGGGTGTGGGGCCTTTCCCTTACCTTCTTGATGAGAACAAATTCATTCTCCATCTCTGTGCGCTTATTGATCTCTTCCTCATACCTGGAGAAGAAAACCCAGAGTCAGAGAATGAAGGCAACAGTGAGGCTTCCTAGGTCTAGAAAGGGGGCAGAATATCTAGAAACTGCAGGGCCAGAGTGATAGCACAGAGGAGAGGGTGTTTGCCTTGCATGCAGCTGACCCGAGTTCGATCCCCAGCAGCCCATGTGGTCCTCCAAGCACTGCCAGGAGTAATTCCTGAGTGCAGAGCCAGGATGTAACCCCTGAGCATTGCCGGGCATGAGCCAAAAAATGCAAAATAAAAATAAAAAAAGAATATCTAGAAACTTCTATTCTCAGAGAGGCAGGGTAGGAGAGGGCTGGGCTGGTCGTTCCACCCCTTAAGCAACCCTCCCCCCTGGCATTTCAAGGGGAAGGTGGAGATTCCCCCACTCTGGGCTGGGCATACAAGAGGGTGAGCATCAGAGATCAACGTGAGGCCTGGAGAGAACTTTCTAGGGTCTACTGGACATCATAGGGGAAGAATAAACGGAGATCAGGCAGGGCCAAAAGCAGATACCACTGGCTACCTGTCCCACCTCAGGTCTACCACACTGGAATTAGCATAGAACGTGTTCGTTCAGATCCGGGCAGTTCTGAGATCAAAAATGCATAACTGCCCTTTAGTTACCCCAGGACACCAGGCATAAAGCTCTGCTCTCCCGAGAGGTCTTGCTCGTGTGACCTCCCTGTTTACATAGGCCTGGCGAGCAGAGGATCATGGGAGCCCGGCTGCAGGTCTCAGGGAGGGAGCCACCATGGATCACAGGAGGCTGCAGCCAGGAGAGGGGGGCAGCTCTCACTTATTCTTGAAGTCCTCAACCAGCCCCTGCATGTTGCCCAGCTCCACTTCTAGCTTCATCTTCTCCTGCGTCAGGCCCTCCAGCTGCCGCCGGAGGTTGTTGATGTAGCTCTCGAACATGCTGTCCATGTTGCTGCGGGCCGTCTTCTGCTGCTTCAGCAGGCTCCATTTGGTCTCCAGAATCTTGTTCTGCTGCTCCAGAGTCCGAACCTACCAATGCACAGAGGAAGCAAAAGGCCCACGTCAAGGGCAGGAGAAACAAGTCCATGAGCTGAGCACATGCTCGGGTTGTCTCCCCGCACCTCATGGTCCTCTGATCATAACCAGGAGGGACCCCAACACAGAGGAAGGAGGGACCCCAAACACAGAGAGGCAGGAGGAAGCCAAGCACCAACCATGCAGCCCAAACCCCAAAACCAAAATGTAAACAAGCATCAGACCAAGTCCCAGAGTCTGGGGTCTAGAGCGTTCTCAGTTCGCAGTTGGGAGTTTCTGGAAGCTGGTGAGCTGTTCAGGGAAGTAGCCCACCCCCACCCCAATAAGCCGGGATGCCCCCTGCACGCCCAGAGACCATCAGCCAAGCACTGCCACACCCTCTAGGCCTCTCATTAGCTCCCCATTAGTTACCCTCAGGAGAGGCCCCCAGGGTCCTTGAGCATTGCTTGGAGCCTTAAGCTCCGCCCCCTACAACCATCCCCCAATATAAACGGGGGCTTTTTGGTTTCTTTTTGGTTTTGCTTTTTTGGGGCCACAACCAACAGTGCTCAGAGCTTACACCTGGCTCTGTGTTCAGGAATCACTTCTGACAGGGCTCCGGAAACTTTATGGGGTGCTGGGGATTGAATGAGGCTCTTCTGCATGCAAGCTCAGAACCCTGCCACTCTACTGTCTCGCGGGTTCAACCCCACCCTCAAAAAAAAAGCCTTTGATTAAGACTTCATATAAGATCGGGGTTGAGGGAATGTAGGCATCAATCAAATGACAGTTTCATCATCATTATTATTTGAGTGGCTCTGAGGAACTTGTAGAAAGTTCAGGGACCCTGGCGGAGCACTGGTGGAGGAGTCAGGCTGTAACGGGACAGTTACTAGCCAAGGGGCGGAAGCAGTCCTTCTGCATGGCTTCCCCTGGGTCTGGGTCTCCTCCACCCCAGGGGCCCGGGACCACCCCTCAGCTTATAGGAGTCCTGTTAGGGTGCAGGAAGGCGCAAGGGTGCTGGCTGATCTGTCTGCAAACTCAAGGTCCGCTCCTTCCCAGGAAACCCACCCACCCATCCCTGCTCCTAACTCCACCGGGTAAAAAATCCTGACTCCCAGAACTCCCAGGATCTAGATGTTAGCCATGACATGTTAGAAAAAATGTTTTGAAATAATGTGTTGTAAGAGGTGGTGAAGGCAGAATTTTTCTTCTTCTTTCATAAGCCCAAAATTGTAAACTTATTTTAATTAGGGGGTGGGGACCCTTCGGAAAGTCCCTCTCACAACGGTCTCTTTCTTCCCAAAGTTTTCCTACCCAAAACGATTGTAAATGGAGTAATGGTCCTATAAAAACTCTCCCAGACGGTTTCACTCGCGGCCCAGGAAAGTGACACAGCGCCTGAGGACCCCAAGCTGGCATCAAGTCGGGGGTGCATGGAGCCACGGTCCGCGGCGCGGCGCCCTCGCCCTGGTACCAGGTGGAGCCGCGCGAGAAAGCACCCGGTGCCCCGGGACTCCAATCCCAAAGGGCGCACCTCTGGCCCGGATTTCCCTTCTTCCGTTCCCACAATGCCTTCTCGGAGCCAGTCAGCTGGGCGGGGCTAATCCCGGGTCCCAAAGGCCCCAAACCCCGAGGGCTGCAAAACCCGGCGGCTCGCGTCACCCCGGGACTTGGGGCTAAGCAGGGGTGGGGCTGGAGAATGAAGAGTGGCTCCGGGCAGGGCCCGAGTGGGGAGTGGGCAGGACGAGGGCGGACTCACGCCTTATCTGGTCCCATAGTAAAGTTTGGGGTTAGGAGAGGACAAGAAACCCGGGTGCGGTGGCCAACGCCCTGCAGACTTTGGATCCTGGAGGGGCGTTTTTTCCACGCCCTTGGAGTCGCTCCCACCGCACCCCGCCACACCCCACATACCCCACACACTCCCGCCCCGGATGCTGAGAGCTTCGACGTGTCCCCAAGAAAGCGTGTCCCCAAGAAAGCGCCTTTCAGCCCCGCACCCGCGGCGCGCGCGCGCCCTGAAGAACACGGGCAGGGGCCAAGTATGACTCATGGTGGTGTCCACCCTGGGGCGGGCAGGGCCGAAGGCCCTCAATCAATATTGGTTGTTTGAGTCTGAACACCCACTTCCTTCCCGGAATCTCAGCACACCCGCTTTAAGAGCGCGCGAGAAGCCTTCTAGTGCCTTGCGGACCGCTGTTTGGGGTCCCAGAGTGAGCCCAGTTACGGGCAGGGTGAACCCGCATGGGATAGGTCGGAACTGGGAGTCGGGGTTGGGGGTTAGGGTGAGGTGAGAGGTACAGGAAACCCCGGAGTGCAGAGTGGCCGCGCCCTGCCCCTCTGTCCAGCGGGAAGTGCGTCAGGCACGAAGCTGCAAGGGAGCTTTTCAGTGGTGGGTGGGGCGCGCCCTGGGGGCCGGGCCGCGCAGCTGCGCTCACCTTGTCAATGAACGAGGCAAACTTGTCGTTGAGGGTCTTGATCTGCTCCTTCTCCTGGATGCGCACAGCCTGGATATTGGGGTCCACCTCCAGCTTCAGGGGGTTGAGCAGACTCTGGTTCACCGTGACAGCTGTGATGCCCCCGTAGCCCCCCACGAGACTCATGCTGCTGTTGAGGCCTACGCGGCCAGTGCTGCTGCCTCCCAACCGGGCGCTCATGCGTGAGCTGGGCCCGCTGGTGTACGACATGCTGCTGAAGTTGCGGGGCCCCGACGAGGAGATCTTGTAGGACTTCTGGGTCACCCTGACAGACATGGTGAAGGCTGGATGGGAGCAAGGCAGAGGCAGGTGGACGGAAACTCTAGAAGGCTCGGGAGGCCGCTTCCAGATGGGGGACAGCTCCCCAGGCCCTGCCCTTTATAAGACCAGCCCTCGGGGAGGGGGCCTGGCCTGGTACCTGAGTGGCTGGACCAGGGGCTGGGCGGAACCTGACACCTGCCGCCGGGTGCGCAGCTCAGGTGGGGGCAGCAGAGAGCTGCTCCAAGGGGCACCCACGCCCGCTCCTCCCAAAGCTTAGGGCCCTGCCCAGAGGATTGCAGCTTGCTTGCTTCGGCTCTGGTCACTCAGAGAGCCCACCCCCTCCACTCCCCTCCCACACACATACAGCAGCCCTGGTCCCTGGACTTGTCCCCTTCCTGCACCAACTCTACACAAGGACGGGGAGACAGAGCAGGTTCCAAGTCACCCAGGTTCCAAGTCACCTACGCCCCAGGCACCCCCTGAGTTTCCTCTCCACCCTGGGCTATATACAGGAAGGGCTGCCCTGGTGGGAGCTGGATTGAGACGGAACCCTGAGTTTGGCCTGGGCTCCCCTGGGCTCCCACTGTGCCTACAGCACCCTGGCAGGGCCGTGGCTGCTCCTACTTGTGGACAAGGTGAGGAGCTCCAGCCGCCCGCCCTCAGCGAGTCTCTGCGCACACAGCAGGTCTCAGCTCTGCTCTGGTGGGCCCTGTGCTGTGCTCTGCCTGCGCCCAGCGTCTCGCCCCCCTCTCACTCTGTGGGTCTTGGGGGTGGGGAGCCTCGCGTGCCCTCCGAGAGGCAGAGGGCAGCAGGGAACAGGGGTGCGTTTGGGCCAGTGTCCCCACTGATGTCAAGCATCTTGGGGAGTTCCCAGCAGCCAAATCTCAGGAAGGGAATTGGGGACTGAGAGGGACCGGGGAAGTCAGAGCCACCAAATTCTTTCCCTTCTCGGGAGAGGGAGGCCGCACCTGTCTCCCTGAACCCGTTATTGGGGTGAGTCAGGAGAGCAGGTTGGGGCCCCGGAGGCACCTGTGGAGGGTGGAGAACGAGGAGCTGAGTGAGCCGGCCTGGGTGCGGCCAGGCTGGGCAGACCGTGGGCAGAGGCAGCAGGTTTGGGTCCTGGAGGCAAAGATTCCAGCTGCAGTTAAGGATTCTCTGTGGGATCTGGCTTCTCTGGGGTGAGTCCTGGGTGGTTTGGATCCCTTGAGGCTGGGGTCCCGGAGACAGCACACAGCCCCTACCCAGGGAAGCTGCTGACTCTAACGTCTGCATCCACATCCCCCAGAGACACACGCTATCCCCACCCCATTCTTTTCCATGGAAAGCCGGTACACAGACCCCTACCCAGAGGAACACCCAGAAGCCTGGAGCACAGACATGAATGCAAAAGAACTCAGGCAAGTTCCTGTCACACGCACACTCATACACACTCATGCACATAATGTCACATTGTGCACACATTCACACACACTTATGCATACACACCACACACATAGAAATACACACTCATATGCTCTCGTGTACATACCTTCACACATTGTGCACACATTCACACATGCACGCTTATGCAATTCCCACACACTTATGCATACACACCACACACATAGAAATACACACACTCATATGCACTCGTGTACATGCCGTCACACATTGTGCACACATTCACACACACACGCTTATGCATACCACATTCGGTACGCACTCATGCGTATGCACACACTCTACACATTGTGCACACATTCACTAGCACATGCGCGCACACTCAGGCTTGCAGCAGCAGTTAACGGAGGGCAGGTTTTGAAGTCCCTTCCAGAGAGACCAGTTCCGAGAGGACACAATGACCACATCCCTTCCCCCCCCTTTTCTCTCCACTCCCTGACTCCAGTCAGCCGAGGCAAATCCAGTTAGTACCTGTTTGCACGAGGCCCCCTCCCTGCACCTTTAAACAATGCTCAATTTTCCTGAGTGGTTTGAATATGGGCCACCTCCACCCCACCTCACCCCACCCCCTAGCCCCCAACAGACACCGCACCCATCTGGGCGGGCAGACTTCTTCCAACCAAAGGGAGGGAGGTCTGGGCCAACGCCAAGCAGGGGGAAGGAGGAGGAAGGAGGGGAAGGAGGGGGAGGGAGGGGCCGGTCAGACGGGTTGGGCAGCCCTGGAGGAGGACACCCGCTCCTGCCTCCCCTTCCTGGACACACTGTTGGCACCTGGGCTGAGCGGAACAGGAGAGACCCAGCTGGAAGCCTTGAGCCTTGAAACAGCAGCCCAGCGCTCCCGCCCTCTGAGCGCCCTCTCACATCTACCTACACCCCTTTCCTTCCCTGATTCCAAGAGAACCTTTTGTTTCAGAGGACGAATCAGGAAGGATTCGCCCAGTGTGTGTTTTCATGCTATAGGCCTGGATCCCCTTTGGTGGGACAGCCCTGCCTGGATCCCCTTTGCTGGGACAGCGCTGAACAATCCTGGCGGGGAATGAGAGTGGGTGTGTCCCTTCATCCTCTTCCTGCTACGGCCCAGAGCCTCCAGCCAACCCCTCCCTGATATACCAAACCCTGCTCTGGTCAAGAAAGGAGGCCAAAGCTGGTGGCTGTAGGGTCCCTGTCTGGAGGGAAAAGGGGAATGCTCCCTGTCCAGGATCAGAGCCAAGGGGTGAGCAAAGACAAGACTGGCCTCACTACGTCCAGCTCGCACCCCCTGCACCTGCCTAGTACCGGAAAGCGGGAGCACTGGTTGCAGAAGATGTTGGCCCCAAACTGTGGTTCCTAGAGAGCAGAAGGAAGGGGTAGGAGGGCAGTACCCCTGGTCCTGCTCCAGAATGACCAGGCCGCCCTGAGCCTTGCGGAGGCAGCTGTGTCCACCATGCCTGAGGTGGGCACACAGGCGAACTGTATGGTCCCTTGGTGCTTTCCTGGGAGCAGATGTTCTGAGCGAATTCTCAGTGTGGGGCCTGTGGACATTCACATTCCCAGCAGCACTCTTCAGGACAGCCAGAATGGAAACGCCCTGAAGGTGACCAAGTGATGAAGGAGTGAGCACACTGCGACCCCCAACCGTGAAGGAACGAACACAGGTATGAGCCAAAGCACAAGGAGGAGCTCGGCAACACTTGTCCCACAGCCCCCAGACCCCCTCCCAGGACACAGGACACGCCCCCAGCAGGCAGATCCAGAATTCCTGGTTCCCCAAGAAGAGGAAAGAGAGGTGATGAGCAGGGAGCAGAGAACATTCTATGGCACTTCGGTGACGGTACCATACGCAAATACTCAAAACCACCTTACAAACTATATGGTATGTGAATTACAGCTCAATAAAACCATTACCACACACGCGCGCACACAGAGCACCATAAAAACATAAATTAATCCATGTAATATGGTGGGAACCTTCAGGACCAACTCCTATGTTGGGAGCTGGAAGGGAAGATTTTGTTCAGATGCTGAAGGGAAAGACGCCGTTGGCTCTAAGTTAGTCACTGGGCCATTGCCTCTAAGGGACTGAAATCTCTTGAGAAATTGGGCGTTTTGTTTGTCTGTTTGTTTTTGTTGTTTTTGTTTTTTTTTTTTTTTTTTGGTCCCACCCGGCGAAGCTCAGAAGTTACTCCTGGCTCTTTGCTCAGAAATTACTCCTGGCGGTACTCAGGGGACCATAACGGGATGCTGGGGATTGAACCCGGGTTGCTGCGTGCAAGGCAAACGCCCTACCTGCTGTGCTATTCCTCCGGCCTGAAAAATTGGGGGGTTTTAAAAATCTTATTGTTGGCATAGGAAGAACTGAGCTGTGCATCAAAGAAGCAAGAGGCGCCAAAGCAGGAAGCCACAGATGGTGTGGACAAAGGGAGAAAGTCACACCATGAATAATAGAGCTGATTTGATGGGGCTTTTGTGCCCTGCGCCTCAGGTCATGTTCAGTCAAACCTCAGTACTGGGTGGCTGGGCCTCTCCCAGGGTGACTAATGGCTACTAGAAGGCTCAGCTCTTGGCCCTCGACACAGAAAGCAAGGTGGGTCCACCAGCTATCGAGAGCCTGTAGAATTTCCAGGTTACAGCTCGGAGTTTGGTTGAGTTTCATTTTTTATTCTCGTACATATTAGGGCGGTGGACGTTGAATTCAGAGTGTGATTCCTGGAAGGGTTGTGCTGCACCACCAGTTCCAAGTAGGGCTTTGGATTAGAACTTTTTTTTTCTTTTTTGATTTTTGGGTCACACCCGCGATGCTCAGGGGTTTCTCCTGGCTCTACACTTAGGAATTACTCCTGGCGGTGCTCGGGGACCATATGGGATGCCGGAGATCGAACCCGGGCTGTCATGGGTTGGCCGCATGCAAGGCAAATGCCCTACCCGCTGGGCTATCGCTCTGGTCCCATGGATTAGAACTTTCAAGTCCTCCCCACTCTGAGATCTTGGTGCGTGTCCCGAACCCCCTTCATCCACAGATTAGATACCCACAAATAAATTCTCTCTAGATTGAAATTTTGATTTTTGGTTTTGTGGGAGCCATATCTGGGAGTGCTCGGGGATACTCCTGGCTCTGCACTCAGGAGCCACTCCTGGAGGGCTAGGGGGGACCATTATTTTGGCTTTGAGGGTGTTGGAGTGTTGTTTTTTGTTTTGTTTTGTTTCGTTTTTAGAGGGAAGAGACACATCCGGCCTGTGTATTCAGGGTTTACTTCTTTTTTTTTTTTTTTGCTTTTTGGGTCACACCCAGCAATGCTCAGGGGTTTCTCCTGGCTCTGCACTCAGGAATTACTCCTGGCGTTGCTCGGGGACCATATGGGATGCCGGGGATTGAATCCAGTTCCAGCCGAGTGCAAGGCAAACGCCCTCCCCGCTGGTACTATCACTCCACCCTATACTTTGTCAGAGCTCACTCCTGGCAGCGTTCTGGGAACTCCTATGGGGTGCCAAGCATTAAACCCAGGTTGGCCACATGCAAGACAAGGAAGAACCCTGCCCACTGTACTGTCTTTCTGGTCCCTGAATTTTTTTTTTTTTTTGCTTTTTGGGTCACACTCAGCAATGCTCAGGGGTTCCTCCTGGCTCTGCACTCAGGAATTACTCCTGGCGGTGCTCAGGGGACCATATGGGATGCCGGGTTTTGTGGGGAGCCATATCTGGGGTGCTCCCACAAAACCCAGGGTCAACCTCGTGCAAGGCAAACGCCCTACCCGCTGCACTATTGCTCCGGCCCGAGTCCCTGAAATTTTGGTTTTTTTTTTGTTTGTGGTTTTGTTGTTGTTTTGGAGCCCTGCCTGGAGATGCTCAGGGGCTGCTCCTGGCTGTGTTCAGGAATTACTATTGATGGTTCACAGGGGACAATATGGGATGCCTGGGATCAAACCAGGTCAGCCACACGCAAATCAAGGGTCGTGCCCTCTGTACTATCATTAGAGTCCCTAGCCCCTGATCATTTGATTTTGTCAGAGATGATTGAAAACTACTAGAACAGATGTGAGGAGGAAAGTGGCAGTGAGTCACTCACAGGGGAGAGAAAAGATGAGGGCCCCACCCCCTCAGACCCTCAACCTTCACACCCTCAGACCCCAAGCTCGGAGAGGCATTCCCAGTCAAGCCAAGTGGAAAGCGTCCACTCTGGCTCAGTCCTCGGTCCGCTTCCTCTTAGCTGAGTTCACCACCCCAGTAGGTCTCTGATACAAGGGTGATGCTAAAATTAAAAAAAAAAAAAAAAAAGAAGTATCCCTCTATACACCCCACCCCGGGGGGGTACAAAAGCAAAAGAAAGAAAGAAACAGTAGACCAGGAAACGCCCTGAAAGCTGAGCAGTTGCCCTTCGGTGAGAAACATTTACCACGATGTTGGGGAGCTCAACTGGGAATGAGGCTTCCTCCTACACAGGAAGACTACGGGGGTGGGGCGGCGGTGGCTGGACAGAACAACAGCCCGGGACCCTCTCAAATAGTGCTTCTGATTCTCGGCGTCCCACAACTTCCACGCCGCCCAACCAACACTGCCCTTTTTCCACCTTTCTGCAAATTACCTTCCTCCCTCTGAAGTCCCAGCACCCTGGGTCCAGCGTTCTGCTTTTGTCTTGAACTGAAGAAGGTCTGGATTTAAGGCGATCTCCGTTTGGGGGATCCTGTCCTGCATACACCCGAGTTACACAGGTGATTAAACTCTTGTTTGTTTTTCTCCTGCTAATCTGCCTCTTAGGACGTGTCTCAAACAAGAACTTAGAAGGGCAGAAGGAGGTGATTTTTTTCTTTCCTACATCACACCAGTTGCTCTGCAGTTTTGAAGGTTTCCTCTGGGCCACCAGACATCACCTCTGGTCCCTCCACCAAAAGACCTCTAGACAGAGGTTCTTCTCTCTCTGCACAAAAGGGGCCAGGCTTTCAGGGTCCTTGCTCAGAGAGGACCCCACTACTATTCTTCAGGCAGGATAGAGAATGGACAATCCCTGGTGCCTGCGTCTCCTCCAGCCCAGCCAGGGGCACAGGCAGAGCCCATTCATGCAACGGATCCAACACTGGGATCGGAGTGTGGGAAGTGGAAGGGGCAGAGGATTAGCAAAACACACTCAGGAGGGGCTGGGGAGATAGTACAGCAGCTAAGGTGCTTGCCTGGCACGCAGCAAACCCTGCTTTGAGCCTCGCATCCCAAATGTGCAGGGGAGTATAGAATAAGACTGTTTAGGGTCTTTTAGAAATAAGGCAGGTAGTTCCCTTAAAAACTTAGCCTGGTAGGGGCTGGAGCGATAGCACAGAGGGGAGGGCGTTTGCCTTGCACGCGGCCGACCTAGCTTCGATCCCCGGCATTTCATATGGTCTCCCGAGCACCGCCAGGAGTAATTCCTGAGCGAAGAGCCAGGAGTAACCCCTGAGCGTCACTGGGTGTGACCCAAAAAAGAAAAAAAAAAACTTAGCCTGGTTAAATGAGCAGAGATAGGGGCCCAGTGAGTAGGGCTGGGTAGGGCTGGGTAGGGCTGGGTAGGGCATTTGCCTTGCAGGAAGCAGACTCAGGTTTGATCCACAGCATCCCATATGGTCCCCTGAGCACTGCCAGGAGTAATTCCTGAGTGCAGAGCCAGGAGTAACCCCCTGAGCATTGCCATGTTTGGCCCAAAAAATATACTTATTAGAATAAGTAGCCAAAGCTACTTATTCTAATACTGTAATAATAATACAGAGAGGGAACCAGAGGGATAATCCAGCAGGTAGGGCATTTGCCTTGCATGCAGCCAGACCCGGTTCGATCCCCGCATCCCATATGGTCCCCGAGCACCACCAGTAGTAATTCCTGAGTGCAAAGCCAGGAGTAACCCCTGAGCATTGCCAGGTGTGACCCAAAAAAGCAAAATAATAATAACAATAATTATTATTATTGTTGTTGTTATTATTATTATATAATACAGAGAGGGACAGAGAGATAATACAGCAGGTAAGGTTCTTGTCTTGCATGTGGCTGACCCAAGTTTGAATCCCCAAGACTCCATATGGTCACTGAAACACTGGGCTCAAAAAACAGAACAATGATAGTAACACCAAAAATGATAACGAATACTCGTCCATCTGCTCTTCACGAGCACCCTGTAGGTGGACGCCTATGTCCCTTTTGCCTGATGAGGTTACAGGACCTGCCCACGGGGCTGACTGTGTGGCTGTCTCCTGTGCTCCTGGCCCCATGGCTCCCCACCAGAATGAAGCGAGAAGCAGGAAAGGCCAAGAGACACTCAGTGGATCTGTCCATTGACTCCTGGGGCAGGAGGTATCTGAGACACTGGAGAAGGGGAACAGGTTCAACACTGGCCTAAGGGCCCTGGGAGGCAGGTTCTCAGGCGTTGCTGGGAGGCAAGCACCAGCCACAACGTCCCAGAGAAATCTGGCCCGCTGACAAAGAGGAGCCCTTGGTGGTCTGATAAACATTCCCCAGGTACCTGCTTATCTTGAAGACTGAGACAAGAACCTCTAAATGACGGGACCCACTGCTGCTCACCAGGGTCCCAGGTTAGCCCCTATACTCTACGAGTCCTGGCATCCACGCTGATATCTCCTTAGTGGCCCTTCATGTCCGGGGCTGAGCTCCAAGTGCCCTTGCCTGGGTGTGTGTGGGATGGGAGAGTCTGAGGTGTCCTCCTGGATATGTGGGGGGGGGTGGAGGGCTGAGGTTTCCTCCTGGGTGTGTGGGGTGGGGGACTGAGGTTTCCTCCTGGGAGTGTGGGGGGGTAGGGGCTGAAGTGTCCTCCTGGTCACTACCGAACCTCTTCTGGGCACAGGCCATGCGTGAGGCCATTCTCTGTCTTTCCCTTGATCCTCATGTACCTTGACCTAGTTTGAACTGCAACTTGGTTGGGGCGGGTTGGGGTCCATGACATAGCCAGGTAGAGATCATATCCAACCCCCCTTAGGAAGCTCAGAGGGCAGTTGGGTCAAAACATGCCCATGTCCTAGTCCATCCTTGGCCCGCCCAAGGAAGCAGGTCTCCGGCAAAAGATTTCAAGCCTCTGGACCTGGGATGGGCCACCAACCCCCAGCACTCAAGCTTCCAGAAGCCCCACTGCCACTGCCAAGCTCACCTACCAGCCTTGTTCCAGAGACCCACTGTTGCAGGACTCCTCTAAGAGCCTCTGCATCTCCAGCGGGTAGGGCGTTTGCCTTGCACACAGCCGGCCTCTGCCGGCCTGGGTTCTATCCCCGGCATCCCATGTGGTCCCCTGAGCACCACCAGGAGTAGTTCCTGAGTGCAGAGCCAGGAGTAGCCCCTGAGCATTGCCGGGTGTGACCCAAAAAAGGCAAAAAAAAAAAAAAATAAGAGCCTCTGCATCTGCTCTGGATTGCCTCCTGCAAATCACTTCGTAGATAAGAGGGTAGTCTAAATGTGGCAGTTTATCTGACCATGTATTCTGTACTGGCTGGTATAAATATTCTCTCATGCTACCACAATCATCGTGGGACTAGATAGATCTTACCAGCATATTTGCCTGGCCACGTTGGATCTCTAAGTAATTAGACCAGAGAGAAATGCTGTTTGCCTCCAAGCAAGCAAGCATGGCTCCCTGATAACTCAAAGGCAACTAAAATACAAAACTACTGTGAAGTAGATGAGACTTGTGAAGGCTTGGAGAAATATTTAACTGGCATTAGTATTAGTCTTTGGTACAGAGACATGCCATCTCAGAAACCCCCTTCTCTACCCTATAAAGGCATTTCCAGGCAGATCTTGGCTCAAAACATTAGCATATAATAGAGCCTAGGTGAGGTGCTGGGAGAAATTACCTAAGGGCATTTGACCGGTCCTGCTTCCCATAATAGGGGTATAAAACCAGCCTGCTTCCTCTCTCTCTCTCTCTCTCTCTCTCTCTCTCTCTCTCTCTCTCTCTCTCTCTCTCTCTCTCTCTCTCTCTCTCTCTCTCTGTCTGTCTCGGGCTCTCTCTTTGTGAGCTAGCACCCTTCTTGGGAGTCTTGTCTTTTTCTCCTTTTTTATAGGGCCTTAACACGTGGTGGCCACCATCTTGGCCTACACGTGTCTGGGATTCTAGCTGGGAATCCTAAGCACAGGGTTTCTCCTATTGCTGACTTATATGCCTGAACCTGTGATAAGTAAAGCATTTTAAAACTGCATCGGATTCCTGAGTCTTCATACATTCCCCGCCGGCTTTGGAGGTAGAAGGGAACTCGCTTCCCGGCACTGTCGGGCACCCCGCGGCGGTCCCCAACAACCCACAAATAAATCTCGAAAGAAATCACTAGCCACAAAATTTCTCGGACTCCTGTTCCTGCCTGAGACCTCTGGGTGGTCTCGTAGAGGGGAGCGCCAACTCCTGCCCCAAACAAGTCCCAGCCACCACTCCCACACCTCACGGCCACTACCACGAGCCCATCTGGACTTCCCAGTTAAATACTCTGCATTTTCTGGACATCTCCAAAATCTACAACACTTACATCTCAGGAGCACACCAGAATGGATGGGAATGTAACACAAGCCAACCAATTTCCACAAACAAAAAACATTAACACACAATATGTGATAATAGTTTAGCAAACCCTCAGGCTAGGACCTAGTATCTATAGGTTCTATAAGGAGTTATAACAGTTCTCACAAATTTTCTTCTATGGGAATATTTTTTTATTATTCCATTAGCCATTTAGCAGTAACAAGCAATATAAGATAAATTATTGTGGGTCTGCTGTGGGGTTACTTGAGGGGTGGCTGGGAAAAGAGATAACGGTGGAGGGAGGGAGACAGTGGAGTGGATTGGTGCTGGATTACTGAACACCTGTAGCAAGTCTTTGTCAACATGGCACGTAAATATAGGGGGCGACGAGAAAAAAGAAGAGTTCGACTTAGGAGACCAGTTTGTTCTGGTGAAGGAAAGTGCTGAGGGGACAGAGAGGCAGAGGGGGAGCAAACAATGAAAGCCCTGTCACCCGGGAGAGCCGGATCAAGGGCGCCCAGCTACCATAAACACCTGGATGTGGGCCCAACCTGAACTGAATCACCCACCATAAAAGCAACTACAACTCCTGGAGAGGCCGGAGCAAGGTGAGGGGGCCCTCCAAAGTGGGCTGCCCCAAGACCAGACGCCCACCACCCTCCCTCCGAAGACCAGGATGGAATCTGTCTCTAGCCTGGGTCTCTTCCTCCTCCTCTGACGTGAGTCTAAACACCCTCTGGCTCTTCTGATTCCACCATCAATTTGTATGTTTCTGGGCCACACCCAATGGTGCTCTGGGGCAACTCCAGACTCATCATTTGAGGGCACCATGACTGCCTAGAATCAGAATCGGGTGTCCTGGGTGCATGCACTAACCCGCAGGCTAAGGGTCCTGCCCCTCCACCACTGAAGTGACGCTGACAAAGTGATTCTAGACATTCGTTTGAAGAGTTCAAGGAATGTGGCTTCAAACTAGGAAAAAAATAAAAGGGTTTTTCCTCAAAGGGCAAAGGCTCCCAGTGACGGGCAGGTGTTTTCTGAGCACCTGCTCAGGGTTCTCCCTGGGTATATGGCTGGGCAACAGGTGTGGGGCCAGAACAAACAATGGCTCACACACCCAGTTCTGTCCTGCTCTGTGCTCACAGCCCCTCCCTCTCTCTCAGCCGATCCTTCTCCCCTCCCTACTCTTCCCTCCCTCCCTCTTTTTATTTTTTTGGAAAGTGGCCACATCCAGTGGTTCTCAGGGCATACTCCTGACTCTCTGCTCAGGGATCACACCTGACCATGCTTGGGGACCTTATGGGGTGCTGGGGATTAAACCCAGGTTAGCCCAGGCAAGACAAGCACCCTCCACACTCTGCTATCAGTCCAGCCCCGCTCTCTCTTTTTTCCCTTCATCTCTCTCCCCGTTCCTCTCACTTCCTCCTTTCCTCCTTCTCCCTCCCTGTCTCCCCCACCTCTTTTCCCTCTTTCTCTCTCTGTCTCTCTCTCTCTCTCTCTCTCTCTCTCATACTCTCTCACACACAACACACACACACACACACACACACACACCTGAGTAGAGGCCACCCCCAGCAGCCCCACCCTCAGTCCCCAGTGCACCCACACACACACAGCTGCACCCATCACTGGGAACTCCAGATTGTAATTTACTGTGACCCAACTCAAGTTGGCTTTAGCATGAGACCATTTATTTGATCATTCAACTGAAAGTTCGTGGTGTAGGTTGTTGGTGTAGCTACCAAGCTATGGTGATGGATACCGGAGCATCTCCTTTCCTTCCTTCCCTTCTTGCTCGATATCCAACTCAAGGCTGAGCCCCACTGATGCCCAATCCTTGCAGCTAAAATCCCAAAGCTGAATTTTGTTAGGTGACACAGGTCCCATCCCATGACCACCCACCACTGTGGTCAGGAAACAAAATGCTATCAGTCATTTTGTCTAGATCCTGTGCCTGACCCCTGGGTAGGAAGGATCAGCCTCTACCAGATTAGTTAGAAGAGGCAAAAGAATGGGAGTTTATTTTTATTAATTTTATTTAAACGCTGTGACTTACTAAGTTGTTCACAGTACAGTTGTTTCAAGCATTTGCTATTTCAACACCAGTCCCACCACCGATCTACCCTTACCACCACACAAAAACCCTCATTTCCCACCCACCCCCTAAGAATGGGGATTTTTTTATTCACTGTGAGAGGAAGAGACTCTGGACAGGTTAAAAAACAACAGATGTGCATTAGTGACACTAATCCAAATATATACAAAGATCTGGAAATGAAGACAAGAGGGGCATAAAGATATTGTTATCCACACAAAGCCCATGGTATAAATGTAAGTTCTCTTGGCCAGAGTTTATCTCCTAGTACCTTATCAAGGAAATGTTTATTCTGTATAAGTGAACGATTCAGACATACTTTACAGGGCTCAGGAGAAAAGAACAGATGTTTAAAATTGAATTGGAGGAGCTGGAGCGATAGTAGCGTGGGCATGGCACTTGCTGTGTATCCTGTTGACCTGAATTCAATCCCCAGCGTCCCATATGGTCCACAGGAGTGATCCCTGAGAGCAGAGCCCTGAGCACTATAGGGTGTGGCACCAAAAAGAAAATTAATCAATTAGAGTTGGAATTGATTCCAAATAGATGAGACTCTTTGATGTCTAAATTCATAAACCGCATCACAGGAAACTTGGGAAGAACTTAATTGATTCTGACTTGGGAAACGTCCTCCAAAGATTCATTCCATTGACAAAAATTAAGCAAAAGCGAAAGTAAACAAATAGAACCACATGAAACTAAAAGGCTTCTGCTCTGCAAAAAAAAAAAAAAAAAAAAAACCTATGGCTAATAGACCCCTAACGAACACTAGGGCAATGGTGGAGGGACCAGAGAGGTAGGCTGGGGGTGGGAGGGAAACTGGGGACATGGTGGAGAGAAATGCAGACTGGTGAAGGAGTGGATGTTGGAACATTTTACACCTGAAACTTAACCATGGGTGACTTTAGAACTCTGTGATTCATCGTATCCAATAAATAAATAAAAAGTTGTCAAAGTGAAAAAAGAAGATTCATGGAGAACAGAAACCTATCTAAGCATATTTCCTGCAGAGCAGGGAGGGGATGGGTCCCCAGAAATCATGGGTGTGGCCTCGGTGCACACTAGTGCACTCTGGTACACTCTAGTGCATCTCCTGATCTACTGCCGCATCCACCAGCCTGTGCTGTTTGGGCAGAGAAGCATGATGTTAGTGTCCAAAGGGCCCAGAGCAAAAATATGCTTCCTCATGCATGCTGAAGAGATGATGAACAAAAGCGTCTACACACACACACACACACACACACACACACACACACACACACAACATCCTATTGTTCAACTGAATGGGAGGAAATATATGTATGCAGGGCGGCGGCGGAGGAGGAGCGGGCGCCATGGCGGTTCTTCTGGAGACCACTTTTGGCGACGTCGCATCGACCTGTACACCGATGAGCGGCCGCACGAACTGGCAAGACTCTCTGTTTACAACTAGATGATGAATTTGTTGAGGGAAGGGACCATGTTTGTATACCAGTTAGAGACATCTAGAAAATACTCAATGTTTATGGGTTCCAGTGTATCTAGAAAAGTTGGTATCTACTTGCTTGAATTTCCCTGAAATTGTGCAAAATAAAATACTACAATTATTGCCTTATTCACAATGTACAGAGGGATTTTATCATACAAACTGGTGATCCTACAGGGACTGGCCGAGGAGGAGAGTCTGTTTTTAGTCAGCTGTATGGGGATCAAGCAAGCTTTTTTGAGGTGGAGAAAGTACCAAGGATCAAGCACAAGAAGAAAGGCACAGTGTCTATGGTGAACAATGGCAGTGATCAACATGGATCGCAGTTCCTTATTACCACAGGAGATAACCTAGATTACCTTGATGGTGTTCATACAGTGTTTGGAGAAGTGACAGAAGGCATGGATATAATTAAGAAAATTAATGAAACTTTTGTTGACAAGGACTTCGTACCTTATCAGGATATCAGGATAAATCATACAGTGATTTTAGATGACCCATTTGATGACCCCCTGATTTATTAATTCCTGACCGATCACCAGAGCCTACCAGGGAGCAACTAGATAGTGGGCTAATAGGAGCAGATGAAGAAATTGATGATTTCAAAGGAAGATCGGCTGAAGAAGTAGAAGAAATAAAGGCAGAAAAAGAGGCCAAAACTCAAGCTATTCTGTTAGAAATGGTGGGAGACCTCCCAGATGCAGACATTAAACCTCCAGAAAATGTTCTCTTTGTGTGTAAGTTGAATCCAGTGACAACAGATGAGGATCTGGAGATAATATTTTCAAGATTTGGGCCAATAAGAAGTTGTGAAGTTATCAGTGACTGGAAGACAGGAGAATCTTTATGTTATGCTTTTATTGAATTTGAAAAGGAAGAAGATTGTGAGAAAGCATTCTTCAAAATGGACAATGTGCTTATAGATGACAGAAGAATACATGTGGACTTTAGCCAGTCAGTTGCAAAAGTTAAGTGGAAAGGAAAAGGTGGGAAATATACCAAGAGAGATTTCAAGGAGTATGAAAAGGAGCAGGATAAACCATCTAATTTGGTTCTGAAAGATAAAGTCAAGCCCAAACAGGACGCAAAATATGATCTTATATTAGATGATCAAGGGGAGGACTCAAAGTCCAGTCACTCGCACACCAGCAAAAAGCACAAGAAGAAAACTCGCCACTGCTCTGAAGAAAAGGAAGACGAGGACTACATGCCAATCAAAAATACCAACCAGGACATCTATAGGGAAATGGGGTTTGGACACTACGAAGAGGAAGAAAGCTGCTGGGAGAAGCAGAAGAGCGAAAAGAGAGACCGGCCGCAGCAGCGGAGTCGGAGCCGGTCCCGAGAAAGGGACGGCCACTATAGTAACAGTCACAAAGCCAGGTACCAGACAGGTCCCTACGAGAGAGAGAGGAGAGCAAGAAGCGGGACCGCAGCAGGAGTCCCAAGAAATCCAGAGATAAAGAGAAATCCAAGTACAGATGAGCGGCAGCCAGGCGCCTGCGGGGCCACCGTTGCTCTGGGCTCCCGTAGAGTAGCAGGCCAGAGCACCAGAGCGGAGAGTGGGGCTGCCTTTGTCCTGTCCCTGCTGGCCATGCCCTTGGAGAGGCAGACTGAGCGCAGAGGCCCTGAGAGACAAGCAGCCCAACATTTTCTTTTGTATCCTGTCTACAATCTCACTGTTACACATAATAGTCTTCAGTTTTCAAGCCTTTCACGTTTTTTCACTTTTTGTAAAAAAAAGAAAATTTCATAACTATAAAAATGTACAAGCAAGTATGTCAAAGGTATAAAGAATAATAAGGGGCTGGAGCATGTGTCAGACCCTGGTTTGCACCTGGCACCACATGTCCCACCGTGGCAGCTACTGCCCCTCCACCCCGTTTGACTCGAGAACATTAGCAGACAGTAGATATAAGTAAATATGTATATATCGTGGTGCTCAACCAGCTTAAGAAATGGAATATCGCCTTCATTTTAGAAGTCCCATGTACCCTCTCTTCATATAATTATTTCGATATTTGTGTCGTTTCAATGTTACTATAGTTCTGCAGTGTATGTATCTGTCCCTGAGTGAAATGTTAAGTTACCTATGTTCGTGAATTTTATATAAATGATACATGTTCACCTCTGTGACCTGCTTTTTTTTTCAGCATAGTTTTTGAGTCATTCTGTTTTTCTTTTTTTTTTTTAATTGTTGTATAGTATAATTGTTGTATAGTATTACATGAATAGACCACAGTTTATCCATTATTCTGGGGGTGGACATTTGAGGTTTATTATTTTTGCTATTGCAACAACGCTGTGCTGAGTGGTGCTGCGTGGTCATGTGGTTTGGGGGATTCATCTTAGAGGGTGGCACCGGATCTTTGTACAGTGGTCGTGCCATTCCACACGCCTCCTGGCACCGGCGCTGCCTCTGCCTCACACCCCTTCAACGCTTCACGTTAGAGGTTGATTTTGCTGGTCCTTCGGGTGATAAGTGGTGTCTTTCTGTGATTTCCAGCGAGAGGACTACTGTTACCTTTCTTCGTCTTGCCTGATTTTGAGATTAGTTTCTTCCTACCGTAGTATTCAGCAGTTTTCATGATATGCTTGGTGTAGTGTTACTACTTTTCCTCTTCTGCTGGGACCATTACCTGTGGGTTTATGGTTTTCATCACATTTAGAATTTTGCTTTTCACTTTTTTTTCCGCCTCTTTTCTGGGACTCTACTTGGTTACTTGTTTGTTCAGTCCCTTGAAACTATTACAGAGCACACTCAACCCTGTTTGGCCTTATGTTCTCCTGCCAGTGTTCCACACTGATGTTAAGTTCCTAAGTCCACGAAAAAATCTCACCTTCATTTACTCTTTCATCTCATCACATCTGGTTTTTTTTTCTGCTGCTGGCATTAAATAGTTTGAATTTTTAAACATTGCAGGTTTTTTTTCGTCTTTTATGCCTCATCCTTTCCTCAATGTTAGGAACATATGTGTATATTTATAATAATTGTTTATTGCACTTGGACGTGTTATAACTGGAATCAGTTCTTATCCATCGCTGTTGGTTCATTTCTCCCCCCTTTACTATGAGGTTGTAATTTGCATGCTTTGTGATTTTATGCTGTTGGGTGCTGGATTTTTTTGTATACTTTTTGGGTATTATTTTGATTTGGTCTGGGGCCTGTTACTACTGGAGGTAGTTTGTTCCTTTTGTAAAAGCATCTTTTAAGTTAATGAGGTGTCGAACAAGAAAAGCGCTTGCCTCAGTTGGCCCCTCTGCCAAGGCAGTAGCCTTTAGAAGAATCTTCCTACGTCTGGTTTGTTACAGGATTCTCCACTCCTGTGTAGGGAATAAGTACGGGTCGAAGCCTGTGTGGGCCTCTGGGTTCGGCATTTTCCTGATGGAAATGTCTGTGCCATTGGTACCAGGAACGAGCCCCGAGTCTCTGACATGCCAAGCGTGTGCTTGGCCTGTTGAATGGTCTCTCCAGCTTCCAAATCTTCAATATGAAAAACTTCAGACATTGAAACAAAAGGGCATAATAAAGGCCAACATCCAGGCTGAAAAAATGTGAAAAAAGCCATGGTGGGACCAGAGTGAGTGTAGGGAGGTCAACATGGCGTATGTCTGCAGAGGCGTATGGTCCCCACTCCACGCAGGGTGTGGGCTGTCATTCCTACCCCAAAAGGTGAAAGGTACAGACCTTTTGGTATTTCGATGCTTTTTTTTTAATTTTCTTTTTTGGGTCACACCCATCAATGCTCAGGGTTTTTTCCCTGGCCCTGCACACAGGAATTAACTCCTTGCAGTGCTTGGGGGACCATATGGGTTGCCAGGGTTTGAACACTGATTGGCCGCATGCAAGGCAAATGCCCTACCTGCTCTGCTATCGCTCTGGCCCCTTTCACTGCATTTCTCTAAAAAGTGCTCTATATGACTACCAATACTAGTATCATACTTGTAAGAAAATTAATGATAATCTATATAATTATGTAATTTCTGAAATAATTTCCGATTGTTCCAAAATGTCATTTTACGTGTTGTATTTCGTTTGGTTAGGCTGTGGCCACACGCGATGCACAGGGCTTCTGTGCTGAGACATCACTACTGGTGGGGCCTGGAGACCTCTGTGGGCTGCCTGTCTGCTGCTCTACTGCTCCAGCCACTGGTGCATTTTCTTCAAAACCCAGACTCAATCAAGTTTCATTTATTATAGCTTCCTTTAATTTTCTTCTCAGTCTTGAAAGGTTTATATTTCATTCCTTTTATTCCCTCCCTCCCCTTTTTATTACATTGACTTTTTGGTGAGTTCACACCAGTTGCTCTGTAAAGTGTTCCATTCTCTAGGTTACTTCACACTCTGTTTTCTGTAAGCTGAAAGTTTGGCTTAGGTGTTTGGGTAAGCCAAACTGTAGGTTGTGTGCCTGCATGGTTGGTGGTTGGTTGGCTGAGAATTGTTGACCTCTCAAGCCCCTGCGCGGAGGCCCGCTCCCCCAAAACAAAGTGTGTACTTTAGGCAGATTTGTTTTAAGTTTAATGTTGACTTAATTGGCCTTCTATTATGTGTTTTCATCTTTATATATTTGTTTAAGACATTCTTTTTTTTTTTTTTTTTTTTTTTTTGCTTTTTTTGGGGTCACACCCGCAATGCTCAGGGGCTACTCCTGGCTCTGTACTCAGGAATCACTCCCTGGCGGTGCTCGGGGACCATATGGGATGCCGGAATCGAACCCAGGCCGGCACAAGCCGGCCACGTGCAAGGCAAAACGCCCTACCCGCTGGGCTATTGCTCCGCCCTGTTTAAGACATTCTTAAGAGATTCTATATTCTCAAAGTTATGAATAAAGTTTGGGTTTTTTACACAAAAAAAAAGAAAAATATATGTATGCATACCTTACAGTAGCAAGGGGTTAATATCTAAAATATATCAGGGCCAGAGCGAAAACACAGCAAGTAGAACATTTGCCTTGCATGTGGCCCACCCAGGTTCTATCCCTGGCTTCCCATAAATGCATCAGAAGTAATTCTGATGATGTGCAGAGTGTTGGAAGACATGGCCTAACTAGCTTGGGATCGTTGCTGTTTAAACTACTTATATTTTAAGGTATTTACATGTCTTTAAGCCAGAGTTCATGCTAATGAGATCTCTCTTGTGTAAATACTGATAGAAGATGTGGCAGTTACAGGAGTCGTTTGACTCTATATTAATAACTTTTGAAATACTATTATTGGGGCCGGAGCGATAGCCCAGCGGTAGGGTGTTTGCCTTGCACGCGGCCTGCCTGTGCCGGCCCGGGTTCGATCCCGGCGCCCCATATGGTCCCCGAGCACCGCCAGGAATAATTCCTGAGCAAAGAGCCAGGAGTAATCCCTGAGCATTGCCGGGTGTGACCCAAAAAAGCAAAAAAAAAAAAAAAAAAAGAAATACTATTATTATCTCTCCTATGATTTCTATGTTATCTTGATTGGGAACAATTCCTCTTAACACCCACTGGACCCAGTGTGGGACAATTAGAATTTACAGGAGACCACCACCCTGGCTATATGAGACTACCATTTAATATCAAAGGAGAGATCATGCTAGTTTGCCCTAAGGCATGTGAGCATGACCCTTTCAGTAAACAAAGGACAAGACACTCGGAATCACCCTGATGCAGAGTAGAAATGAGAAGGACCTTTGGTACTATCTAGATTGCATGTAGCCCATGGCCTGAAATTATGACATGTTTCTCCCCAAGAATATACATCCATTAAGATATATTTCTAAGATGTTTTTCTCCAGTGTTTTGACATAAGAGATAATTTCCAAGGAAGGGACTAGGTCCTTGAATTATCATTTGTTTAGACCTGAAACAAAAGTGTGGCACCACCCTACAACTACACCTAGAAGATGATTTGATGATCTTTGTGACCCTACTCTTCCTGAAGAAAGGATTATTGCTTTTGGTACATAAAGGGGTCTGACTTGAGATAGAATCATCCATATTGGTGGAAGACATGGGTCTATGCA
>JAJIBD010015464.1:0-13999 GCA_021461705.1 Cryptotis parvus | reverse complement strand
GTCACCCAGGTGGGCTTATACAAAAAGGGGAGCGCGCCCCAGCAAGATCTAAAGGAAGGGGGAGGAGGAGCGATAGCCCAGCGGGTAGGGAGTTTGCCTTGCCTTATGCCAGCTTGGGTTCGATCCCTGGCATCCCATATGGTCCCCCCGAGCACCGCCAGGAGTAATTCCTGAGTGCAGAGCCAGGAGAAACCCCTGAGCATCGCCGGGTGTGACCCAAAAAGCAAAAATAAATAAATAAATAAATAAATAAATAAATAAATAGATAGATAGATAGATAGATAGATAAAAAATAAATAAATAAAATAAAGGAACCAAGGGGGCCAGAGAGAGTACAGTGGGGAGGGCATTTGCCTTGCAGGAGGCCGACCTAGATTCGACGCCTGGCATCCCTTATAGTGCCCAAGCAACCGAGAAATTCCTGAGTGCTGAGCCAGGAATAACCCCTGAGCATCGCGGGATATGACACAAAAAGCAAAAAAAAAAAAAAAAAAAAAAAAAAAATCTTAAGGAACCAAGACCTTAGAGGAAACTGCCTATGAGTATCAAGTGGGGTGCCGGGTGCAGGGTGCAGGGTGCAGGCGATAACACCAAACGGTGAGGTATAGTGAGTTCCAGATGCGCGCTGCGAAGAACTAAAACGTATTTTGAATTTATTTACAAACAGCCGCGACCACGCACCGATAGCGGCTACCCACTGGGAACCTTGCACCAAAAGAGCTGGGAATAGCCCCCGCCCTCTGGGGGCGTGTACCCAGAGGCCCCGCCCATCCCTGTCTGCAGGCTCCTCCAATCGATCGTCGAGATCATCGCTCGGCCCAGGCAGCTGCGTCGATCTTGGTTTCAATAAATCGGAGCCTAGCCATGGCGGAGAAGGCTCAAAAGAGGTTAGTGCGCTTGCTTGAGAATCGCCTTTACTTAAGCTCTCCGCGCGGGTCGGGGGGTCTGTTTCTCAGTCTTCGCTGGTGGGGGACCGAGATGGTGTTCTGACCGCACCGCCGCTCGGCCGGTTTGGGAGGAGGAGGGTCGTGCGAGGAGGCGGCCTGAGCTTGGGGAAGGCTTTGGTTTCTCTATCCCAGGGCCCCCCCGCAGTCCGCAGCCCCCGCACCCGCACCCGGCGGGGGCTTCCTGTAGCGCGCGCGTGCGTGGTAGGGGTCCCCCCCCCGGCGAGGCTGCGAGGGGCCAGTGGCTTGGTGGGAGGGTCTCTCCGCTCCCCGCACTCCCGCACCTGCCCCGGGACGGCCTGTGATTGCATCTTCTCCTGGGTGCGGCCGAGTCCCCCGGCCCCCGGAGCCCCCTGCGGCCTCACCCTGCTCTCCCGGGCTGGGGCGTGTTCGTGAAAGCGGGCTGGAACACCGGCCGCCTCCTCCTGTAGTTTTGGTTGCATGGAAGAATTGGTGGTGGAGAGAAACCGAGTCAAACGCTGAAACTTTGAACACACCCCGTGACTTTGATGAGACCCAGCATGGTTTCTGGTGCCCTACTGTAAAAAAACGGGCAGCTTTTCTTCTTTCGACTCAAGAAACTGTCATTGTTTTGGCTTTTGGTTTAGGGGCCACACCCTGCGGTGCTCAAAGGTTACTCCTGGCTCTGCGCTCAGGGTCCCTCTTGGCAGGGCTTGGGGACCCTTTGGGATGTCGGGGATGGCACCCCGGTCGGTTGCATGTAGGACAACTGCCCCGCCAGCTGTGCTGGTGCTCCTGCTCAGGACTGTCGTTTCCCTGCTTTGGCGAGGAGCGGATCTGTATAGATGTGCGGTGCTTATCTTACAAGACAGGAGTTTGTACCCTGCCAACTCCTGCTTGGTGGAAAGACTAGCTAGGACTTCAAAGCTCAGCTTCTTGCTGCTGCGTGCACCGCCACGTGCCTGTTGGATGACGCGGCCTGGTTAGCTTGGGGTCTTCGCTGTTTAAGCTACTTACAGTTTAAGCTATTTACATGTCTTTAAGCCAGGGTTCATGCTAAAGAGATCTTTTCTTTTTTTTTTCTTTTTTTTGGGGGTCACACCCGGCAATGCTCAGGGGCGAACTCCTGGCTCTGCACTCAGGGAATCACTCTTGGCGGTGCTTGGGGGACCATATGGGATGCGGGATCGAACCCGGTCCTGCATGGGCCAGCCGCGTGCAAGGCAAACGCCCCACCCGCTGGGCTATTGCTGATGGAGGGTGTGCAGTTACAGGAGTCATTTTGACTCTGAATTAATAACTTTTGAAATATTATTATGAGCTCTACTATGATTTCAATGCTATCTAGATTGGGCACAATTCTTTTTAACGCCTACTGGTCCCAACGTGGGACAATTAAAATTTATTATTTTTTGACAATTAGAATTTTTTTTTTTTTTTTTTTTTTTTTGCTTTTTTGGGTCACACCCGGCAATGCTCAGGGGTTTCTCCTGGCTCTACACTCAGGAATCACTCCCTGGCGGTGCTCGGGGACCATATGGGATGCCGGGGATCGAACCCGGGCCAGCATGGGCGGCTGCGTGCAAGGCAAACGCCCTACCCGCTGGGCTATCGCACTGGCCCCATCGCACTGACAGTTAGAATTTACCAGGAGACTACCACCCTGGCTATGTTGAGACTATTGGTTAAGATCAAAGGAGGGATCATGCTAGTTTGCCTTCAGGCAAGTGAGCATGACCCTTTCAGTAAACAGAGGACAAGACACTCAGAGCCACCCTGGTGCAGAAAAGAAATAAGAAGGACCGGGCTGGAGGCGATAGCCCAGCGGGTAGGGCGTTTGCCTTGCACACAGTCGGCCTATGCCGGCCTGGCTTTGATCTCCGGCATCCCATATGGTCCCCTGAGCACTGCCGGGAGTAATTCCTGAGTGCAGAGCCAGGAGTAACCCCTGAGCATCACCGGGTGTGACCCAAAAAAAGCAAAAAAAAAAAAAAAAAAGAAGGACCTTGTGGGTACCATCTAGATTGCATGAAGTCCATGATATTCTGATGTGGTTTCCCCCCCATGAATATACATCCATTAAGATGTATTTCTTTATACCAGCCCCCCCCAGTGTTTTGACATGAGGAAGGGACTAGGCCCTGGCATAATCATTTGTTTAGACCCGAAACAAGTGCGGCACCACCCTACATCTACACCTAAAAAGCTGATTCGTCTGTCTTTGTTGGCTCAATCTTCCCTGAAGAAAGGATTGTGGCTTTGGGTATATAAAGGGGACTGATTTAGGTAAATCCCACTTTAGTGGGAGACATGGGCTGAGGGTATGGCCAGAGGTCTGACCAAGAGCTAGAGGTCCGGGGGAATCCCATATCTTGGATTATAGTAGCAGAGCTTGTTTTATTGTTGCTGATTAGTAAAGGCTTTTGGAACTGAGCTGAACTCATGGTTTGACCGGTTCTTGAGATGAAAGGGAATTCATTCCTCGATATTGTTGAGGATGCCCGTGATTCCCTACACATACCCCCCATCACGGCGAGGTGTAGAGGTATGGAGAGGGTCGGACCCCATTTCAGCGGGTCCAGTAGTGCACTCAGTGATTTCCTGATGATGGTGGTTGTCATGTGAAAGATGATGTTGGCGTAGACCTACGTGGAGTATCTCATTTGGCCAGTAAATTAGAGATGGGCACTTGTCTCTCCCATTCTCACCTGTCACTTGTGTCTAGTTTATCAATAAGTAGGAATATTTTTAATTTTGATACTGATTTCTATAATAATGTCACCTGCTGTTTAATTTGGAGTTGGGGGTGTTGGGCTACACCTGGCAGTGCTCAGGGCTTACTCCTCATTCTGTGTTCATGAGTCACTCCTGGCCGTACTCAGGGACCACAGGTAGTGCCAGAGACCAAACAGCAGCCTCATGCAAGGCAAGCCCCTTCCCCACTCTACTGTCTTCTCACTTCAGCCATACAAATACTCCTTATCCACTATTTTTACAAAAATATGGCAAATTATATACTGTCGTCTTTCCTTTTAACTTGATATAGATGGAAGACCACTCCGAATCTTTACATAAAGTAATACAGTCTTTTGTGAGTGTGTCAGAATTCACAGTGTGCCATAAATGTATTGCCAGTCCCCAATTGATGAGTAGTTTCTTCATCATTTTACTACAGAAAAGTAGTGCTGCTGTAAAAAGAAAACCACGCAGGGCCCCTTCCCTTCTCAAGCAATTTGATAGGTAGTATATGTGGTTTTCAGTTGATCGGAAGTATGTCTCCTGGAGGCTGGAGCGATAGCACAGCGGGTAGGGCGTTTGCCTTGGACATGACTGACCCAGGTTCGATCCCGGCATCCCATATGGTTCCCGAGAACCACCAGGAGTAATTCCTGAGTGCAGAGCCAGGAGTAACCCCTGAACATTGCCGGGTGTGACCCAAAAAAGGAAAAAAAAAAGGGAAAGAAAAAGTCTCCTGAGAAGTTACAATGCATTAAGTCTTGCCCTCCTTGTATTTTCCTATCACATTTTCCTCTCAGCCTTTTCTCACTGTGGTATCGATATAGCTTCTAGACACTACTTTGAACTTTTTACAAATTGTTTTTTAATTAGCTTTTCCTGGGTGGGGCCTCATGATGGTCCTTAGTGCCTGGGAGTTGCTGTTGGTGGTGCCCTGGGCCTGCGGTGCTGGGGTTGAGTGTGGAGTCTGCGCACGAAGCACGCTCTCAACCCGCCCACGGACTCTCAATACAAATAAAACCCTATTTGCATTTTATTTTATTGGAGGAGGTAAGTGGGGCCATACCCAGTGCTCAGGGCTTACCACCTGGCATTATACTCAGGAGTGACCTTTGCACTCAGGAGCGACCTTTGCCAGTTCTTGGGATGGGGTAGCAGGGTGGCCTTCAGTGGTGCCAGCGGCCCAGCCAGGGTTAGCTGCGTGCAAGTGCTGTTCGGGCCCCGTGCTGTCACTCCAACCCTCTCCAGCCCTATCTTTAAACCTGGTCTGTAATGAACGTTTCCTTTCGTTCTACAGTGTGAAGATTGCCCCTGGAGCAGTTGTGTGTGTAGAAAGTGAAATCGGGGAGATGTAACTATCGGTAAGAAAAGAGTTTAATAGTGCTGCTTCCAAGTGATTTAACTCTTTTTTAGTGCTCTGCAGTTAGGTATTGTAATTATTATTATTATTGGTGTATATTTTACTGATAAGACAAAACAATCTATCATAGGTATGTAGTACTTCTAAAAGATTGTAGTGTGGCGGCCCATAAGATAGCTCAGAGGGCTGGAGTAAGCTCCGCGTGGCTCCATACTCCAATCCTGATCACATGACCGTGAGTATAGCCCCTGAACACTGCTGGAGCGACTCAAAGTCAAGAGAGTTGTAACGGGGTTTTTAATTAAAGTCCTCCGGTCTTTTTTTTTTCTTTTTCTTTTTTTTGCTTTTTTGGGTCACACCGGCAATGCTCAGGGGTGACTCCTGACTCTTCGCTCAGGAATTACTCCTGGTGGAGCTCAGAGGACCATATGGGGGGGACGGGATCGAACACTGGTCAGCTGTGTGCAAGGCAACGCCCTACCTGCTCTATCTACGGTCTTTGGTATATTGGTTCGTTAGCTTTACTCAAGAGGCATCTGTCATTATTGCGGTGCTGCTGTGTGTTGGGCTCAGTGCTAGCTCTGGAGACACAGCAGTGAACACGTGAGTCGGCCCTCATGGAGCTTACGCTCCGGGGAGTCACCACTAGGAGTGCGGACAGGTGCAGTGGGACTGTTTGCCTTCTTCACCGTCCCCTGCTCCGTGACTTTGGCCACATCACCTCGCCAACCTGTGTTTTTCCCATCTGTGACATCGGTGTCAGGATTAGACTTAGCCGCATGGAGCAGTGTTGGAAACACATGAAGGTTTGTTTCTTCATTGTAAGAAGACGAGGCATGGGGCAGTTCAGAGTCCGTTGGTTGATTGTCCAAACACTCTGGCCCCGGAGTGACCTTGGCTAGGAAGCAGGAGACTGGACACTGTCTGTCTCTCTCTCCCCGCAGATTTAGCTTCCCCCAAGGAGCCTCCTCGGCATTGCTTGCAGCCCTTTGGGTGTCTGAGATCTTGAATGCATTTTCACTGGATACAGAACCCATGTAATTTAGTTTTTTCTCCTCTTTTGGTTTTTTGGGCCACACCTAGCGCTACTCAGGGGGCTTTTTCTGGAATCACTCCTGACCGTGTGAAGGCATGTGGTGGCAAGGACTGAATCAGGGCTTCACACGTGCAGGGCAGTGCTCTCCCGCAAAGTCACATTTCCCAGCCCTGTGCTCTTTGGGTCACACCCGCGATGCTCAGGGGGTTACTCCTGGCTCTGCACTCAGGAATTACTCCTGGCGGTGCTTGGGAGACCATATGGGATGCCGGGATCGAACCCGAGCTGGCATGGGCTGGCGCGGTGCAAGGCAAAAGCCCTACCCGCTGGGCTACTCGCTCCGGCCCATCCCTGTAGTTTTATTTGGCTGAGCCCATCCTTAGCATCAGCTGCGTGATGTCAGAGCCACATTTCCTGTGCATAAAATACACTTTCAGAGAGAAAATATGCCATGTTCCCTTATATTATCAATATATCTGATACACAGAAAAAATGCAAATTTTAGCATGTTTAAACCTACCAGCTGGGCATCATGTTTTTACTAAAATAAAGATTATGGTAACCAAAGAAAGTACAAGGGTGAAGGGGCTTGCCTTGTATGTTGCCAATCCCAGTTCTATCCCCAGTACCACATAAGCAACCTCAGGAGTGGCACCTGAGCACCACACTGTTTGGGGTGTGACCCACCCTGCACCCCGAATAACGTGCCAATATTTGGGTGGTTGGCTCCCAGCCACATTCAAGACCTGTCTTTTTTTTTTTTTTTTTTTTTTGCTTTTTGGGTCACACCTGGCGGCGCTCAGGGGTTTCTCCTGGCTCTGCACTCAGGGAATTACTCCTGGCTGTGCTCAGGGGACCATATGGGATGCCGGGATTGAACTCAGGTCAGCATCGGCCGGCCACGTGCAAGGCAAACGCCCTACCCGCTGGGCTATCGCTCCGGCCCCAAGACCTGTGTCTTAACCCCTGAACTGTCTCTTCAGCGCCTGTGCCAGTATTCTGGAAATTTATTTTGAATATGGCAAGTTGGAATCTTTTTAGTTTGACAGTTTCCTAGCTACAAGCTGACCTTGTTTCATTTTGTTTTGTTCTCAGTGCTATGTTAACTCCTAGTTTTTTTTTTAGCCTTTCTTGAGGGAGTCAGGATGTTTCAGGAAGGTAGCCGAGTCTTGGAGTTCGATTATAGGCTGAAGGCAGTCTCTGAGTGTTAGGAGGGGGCCTTGGTTGGGACCCTCAGAGGCATAGTTGAGATCTGAGCAGTGGGGAAGTTTGTGATAAAAGCATTTTGTCCCACTTTTTCTGTTCTTCTCTCCGTTAGGGTTTTCAGTAGCAGCCAAAAGCTTCCTTTTCATTGTGGGAATCTTTTTCAACAAGGCAGAACAGTGACCTGTGATCTGAGAAGCCCACCCAATGTTGAGCACTTCTCACTGTACTTCTGCTTTTAGGTCAAATTATTATTATTATTATTATTATTATTGTTATTATTATTATTATTATTATTATTTGCTTTTTGGGTCACACCCGGCAACGCTCAGGGGCTACTCCTGGCTCTGCACTCAGGAATTACTCCTGGCGGTGCTCAGGGGACCATATGGGATGCCGGGGATCGAACCCAGCCCGGCATAGGCCGGCCGCCGGCAAGGCAAACGCCCTATCCGCTGGGCTATCGCTCTAGCCCTAGGTCAGATTGTTTTAATTTTCAGAAGAGCTGGTGGCTTTGTGAACTATGTACACATTTTTTTGAACTTTCTGAGGCACGAGCACGTGACCATGTACATGAGGACTTTCCGTGGCAAAGATAGACTGGAAAAAATGTCTTTTACCAAATGAGGGGAAGGGAGATTTGATGCAAGGAATGTCTTTCTGGCTGTGTGGCATAGAGCCCAGCCAACCATTTAGAAAAATAATTCATCAGCCAGTAAAGCAGTTCTAACCCGACACATTTATCCAAACAAGGAGATAAGCCAAAGAGCGTTTCAGCACATTTAGTAAGAAAATACACAGACTGCCCTGCCAGTAAAAAGCTCCAAGAAGTTCACAATGGGTTTCCTTTTTTTTTTTTTTGGGGGGCGACTTTCCATGGTGACAGATTTTTATTTTTAAAGCATTTTAACCTTAGACCCTAAAGCTTGGGGTGAATTCAATCCCATTTAGGTAAAATTGCGCGGTGCCTGGAGAGTAGCAGGGAGCAAGTGCCAGCTAGAATTCAGCATCTGTGGCCGGGCCCTGGACCGTGAGGCCCCAACCCACTGCCCACGGCCACGCAGAGACGCAGCCGCAGGGCCAGGGAGGTCCCTGGAGCCCAGCTAACCAGCGGCTTTTGGTAGCAGTCCACCAAGAACAGGTACCTCCGGGCTGCCTCCTGGGCTGCTTCTCAGCCTGGTTTCTTTTGTGGCCTTAACCTTTGTTGCCTCCGAACACCAAGAAACTGTAGTTTGGGCGTCTGCCACCAGGTGGAGGCAGCGGCCTAATCACGCGTCTCCTGCCACCTGCCGCTGAATCCTCCCCGGACTATTTGTTTCCTTTGTTTCTGGGCCGCCCGCTCCTGGCTCAGTGCTCAGGGTCACTCCTGGAGGTGTTCAGTGGACCACACGGTTGCTGGGATCTGCTCCTCCTGCACGCAGAGCCTGTGCTACAGACAGGCCCAAGTTCTCTCAGGCCCGAGCCTCAAATGTATAACCTGAATTTTCCGTAACAGTTAAAATTATTAATAACAGTAAAAAGTAGTGCTGTAATAAGAAAGGATTAGAAGAGCTCAGATTTGGTGGCTTGGTGGTTCTTCGGGGCTTCTCCTCGCCCTGTACTGGGGGTCACTCAGAGCCGGGCCCTGTACTCCTGGTCTCCAGTCACACATCGGCTACTGGGGGTCACTCAGGGCCGTGCCCTGTACTCCCTGGTCTCCAGTCACACATCGGCTACTGGGGTCACTCAGGGCCATGCCCTGTACTCCTGGTCTCCACACACGGCTACTGGGGGTCACTCAGGGCCATGCCCTGTACTCCTGGTCTCCACACAGCTACTGGGGGTCACTCAGGGCCAGGCCCTGTACTCTGGCTCCACACGCTACTGGGGGTACTAGGGCGTGCCCTACTCCTGGTCTCCAGTCACACATCGGCTACGGGGTACTAGGGCCGTGCCCTACTCCTGGTCTCCAGTCACACATCGGTACTGGGGGTACTAGGCTGTGCCCTGTACTCCTTCTCCACACACGTACTGGGGGTACTCAGGGACATGCCCGTACTCCGCTCCACGGCTACTGGGTATAGGGGTCTGTACCCTGGCTCCACAACGCTACTGGGGTCACTAGGGCGTCCGACCCTGGTCCCACACGCACTGGGGTCACTAGATGCTTACCCAGTCACGCTACTGGGTCTAGGTGCGATTGGCTCAAGCTACTGGGGGTCACTAGGGCGTCTGCTCCTGGTCAGTAGGACTGGGTCTCAGCGTGCTGACTTGGTCCCACAGCTACTGGGGTACTAAGCATCCTGTTTGTCTCAGTCAACGGTACGGTCCTAGGTGCCTGCTCTGCAACTACTGGGGTACTAGGGTGCCCTTACTCCGGCTCCAGTCACACGGCTACTGGGGTCACTCAGGGCCGTGCCCTGTACTCCTGGTCTCCAGTCACACATCGGCTACTGGGGGTCTAGGGCCGTGCCCTGTACTCCTGGTCTCCACACATCGGCTACTGGGGTCACTCAGGGCGTGCCTGTACTCCTGGTCTCCACACACGGCTACTGGGGGTCACTCAAGGACATGCCCTGTACTCCTGGTCTCCATCGGCTACTGGGGGTCACTCAGGGCCAGGCCCTGTACTCCTGGTCTCCAGTCACACATCGGCTACTGGGGGGTCACTCAGGGCCGTGCCCTGTACTCCTGGTCTCCAGTCACACATTGGCTACTGGGGGTCACTCAGGGCCGTGCCCTGTACTCCTGGTCTCCAGTCACACATTCGGCTTCTGCCATGGCTACCCTTGAATTTTTTTTCCCAACTGTTTTTGTTTTTAAACTTTTTTATTTTGGCCTTTTGCTTTTTGAGTCACACCCAGCAATGCTTAGGGGTTATTCCTGGCTCTGCACTTGGGAATTACTCCTAGTGGTGCGTCGGGGACCTAATAGGATGTCAGGGAATTGAACACAGGTCAGCCATATGCAAGGCAAATGCCCTCCCCGCTGGACTATCGCTCCATGGTGTTGAGAGGTCATGCGGTACTGGGGGTTGAACCAGAGGCTCCCGCAAGCAATCCTGAGCTCCAGCCCTTTGCGCCATCTCCCTAAGCCCCAGGGTAGAGAGTGAGTAATAGAACTAAGATCAGTTTCCATTGTTTCTGGCTTCCATTCCACCCATATCTCTTCTTTTTTTAAACAGTTTTTTTTTTGCGTTTAATCACCACAAATGATAAAGTGATTCATGATTGGGTTTCAGGTGTGCAACATTCCACACCAATTCTTTTACCCATATCCGCTTCCCTCATATATATATATATATATATATATATATATATATTTTTTTTTTTTTTTTTTTGGGTCACACCCTGCAATGCTCAGGGGGCTACTCCTGGCTCTGCACTCAGGAATTACTCCTGGCGGTGCTCGGGGGGACCATATGGGATGCCGGGATCGAACCCAGGCCGGCAGAGGCCGCAGCGAAGCAAACGCCCCTACCGGCTGGGCTATCGCTCCAGCCCCTCATATCTCTTTTTAACTACAATAAAAGAAGACTGATCCTGGGAGCTGGAGCGATGGTACAGAGCGGAGGGTGTTGGCCTTGCACGTGGCTGACCCAGGTTCGGTCCCCAACATCCCATAAGGTTTCCTGAGCACCGACAGGAGTAATTCCTGGGTGCAGAGCCAGGAGTAACCCCCTGAGCATCGTCGAATGTGACCCAAAAAAAAAAAAAAAAAAAAAAAAAGGACTGATTCTGTACAACACAGAATCAGTGCCGTGAAGGGCTTGTGAAGGCTCAGTAACACAAGAAAGTAGGCACGTGGTAAGCAGGAGCCTGACCTGGACGAGGAGGTAGTGGATCGTTGTGGCCAGCTACGTGCCAGAACGCTTTGTCTACAAATGCTCTCACCTAATCCGTAGAGCAGCCCTGCAGCACTAGTGATGTCACCGCCCCATTTCCCTGCTGAGATAGCAGAGGCTTCGGAATAGAGGCTGAGCCAGGCTGTTTCCCTGCTGAGATAGCAGAGGCTTCGGAATAGAGGCTGAGCCAGGCTGTCTGAGACCTATGGCTGTGCTGTCTCCGCTCAATCTTTGCTTGAGATTTGGCTCTAACCCCAGTGATAACAGCCAAGGAGCTAATGTTTGTAAAGAGCCTAGAGTGGTGCCTAGTGTAGAAAATGTTCCTTCCAGCAGCCAGAGCCACTGTGGTCATCTCCCAAAGCCTCCCCGCTTCACTTCTTCTCACCGTACTTTTCCCAGGGCCTAGGACCGTGATCCACCCGAAAGCACGGATCATTGCAGAGGCTGGGCCAATAGTGATTGGTGAAGGTAACCTAATCGAAGAGCAGGCACTTATCATAAACGGGTGAGTACAGTTCCGACAGGTGCTCTGATGCTGTTCCTCATTCTGGCTGCTGGAGCCTTTTGTTGCTGATATCTGGAAAGTGCTCTCTTAGAACTAGACAATGCTTAAGGAGCTTTTCCAGCTCAAGTAAATGTTAAAAGATGAAGACCGGTGAGACACTGCATGGTGAGCCAGCTTGTGGTGGCCTCTGAGAGTGTTTGATGTGGTCTCATTATCACCCCTGTGTCACTGCCGTGTCCAGTCTTCACGCAGATATAGTCTCCAGTGGCCCAGTGCTGTCGGACTCCCCTGCCCCCAGGAAGTTATGGAGTTGGGTATCTCGGTTCTGATGAAAATGCTGTTACTATTTTTGTCCAGACACACAAATACAACTCATGTATTTTCACATGCTGTGTAAAATTAAATCTGGAGGGCATCGAGGCGATTACTAATCTTTAAAGATTACAAAGGAATAATGAAGTATTAGAGTATGTGCATGGCAGACTGGACTGTAATACCTATGAAATTTTTGTAAGCATTTGTAAAGCTTTCTAGATAAAATGTTGGCAGCATATTCAAGCTCATGCTTAGTATATAGCAGCAGTGCATGGACTGAGAAAGTTCTTGGGGACATATTTAACTGATAAAGAGATTGATATGTCTTAACTCTTACTTAGGATTGGGGAGTTTATTCCTATATTTAGCAGTTTGTTTCTAATTTCCTTTTTATATTGTGTTTGGCACCTTTCTTGTGCTGCTGTTACCAGCAGCTACAGTCTGCAGTGCCTTGGCTCCCAAGGTTTAAATGGCATCTTCTCTTAAACCAGAAACATTTTATACTTATCTTATGTTTCATAATATTTTTTTTTTTTTTTTGCTTTTTGGGTCACACCCAGCAATGCTCAGGGGTTACTCTTGGCTCTGCACTCAGGAATTACTCCTAGCACTGCTTGGGTAACCATGTGGGATTGAAACCGGGTTGGCTGCATGCAAGGAAAATGCCCTCCCCGCTGTGCTATCGCTCACAATCTTTTTTTAACTTTATTTTAGGATTCGTGGTTTATAATACTGTTAGTTGTAGGGGTTCGTGCATAAAATATTCTAGCACCCACCTGCCTGTTTCTCAATCTTGAGCCATTGCTCGGAGTAGAAATATTTTTCAAAGTGGATGTGAGTCTTCCACTTGAGCAGGCCAAAAGTCCTAGCTTGCTTTTTTTTAACCTGGTCCTGGAGAAATCCCCAGGACTTGGAAAGATAAGTTTTAAAGAATAAGGAAGATTGTCTTATGCACATCTGTGACTACTTTACATTTCAGTGGCTCTTTTTTTTAATTTAAAATTATCTTCTTAGCATCAAATAATTCACTTGAATTAAGAAATAATTTACAGGGGCTGAAGCAAGAGTACAGCAGTAGGGGATTTGCCTTGCATATGGCTGACCTGCATCCCAGATGGTCCCCCGAGCACCACCAGGAGTAATTCCTGAGAGCAGAGCCAGGAATAAACCATGAGCACTGCCAGGTATGACCTACAAGCCAAAAGCAAAAATAGAAATAATTTTACTTAGTTATACAGCTTAAGCTTGATATAGGTAAAATTGAGAGACTAAACACAAATTCTAAAATAGGATCAATGATTACTACATGATTGAACCTAATAATCTGTCTTTTTTTTAAACAGTTATCCTGATAATATCACTCCTGACACTGAAGATCCAGAACCCAAACCTATGATCATTGGCACCAATAATGTGTTTGAAGTTGGCTGTTGTATCCTTTACCATGATTCTATTGTTGCTTTTTTGGTTTGGGGCCATACCAGCGATGCTCAGCTGTTACTCCTGGCAGTGTGTGTGGTGGGGGAGGAGAGGGAACATGGGAGGGGGAGGTGTATGAGATACTGGGGATGGAACCTGGTCAGTCACGTGCAAGGCAAACACCATACCCACTGCACTATCGCCTCCAATCCCTTTATAGTGATTTCATTATTTTTATAGTGATTTTATTTATTTATTTATTTATTTGCTTTTTTTGGGTCGCACCCGCAATGCTCAGGGGTTGCTCCTGGCTCTGCACTCAGGAACCACTCCTGGAGGTGCTCGGGGACCATATGGGATGCCCGGGGATCGAACCCGGGCCGGCACAGGCCAGCCACGTGCAAGGCAAATGCCCTACCTGCTGGGCTATCGCTCCAGCCCCAATTTTTATAGTGATTTTAGATAAATCATTTCCAGTTGTCTCAGAACCCAAATCTTCTTCATAAAAATTGTCATAATTTATCAGCTATATTTGTTATAGATAATAATATGTGTATAATTACTTTGGGGGGGGGCTAAGATATTTTTTTTTGCTTTTTTTTTTTGGGTCACACCCGGCGATGCTCAGGGGTTTCTCCTGGCTCTGCACTCAGGAATTACTCCTGGCGGTGCTCGGGAGACCATATGGGATGCCGGG
>JAJIBD010015463.1:0-19027 GCA_021461705.1 Cryptotis parvus | reverse complement strand
TGTACTCACCTGTTTTTCCCTATCATGGGCCTCCCATCCCTCCACCCCTTCATTCTCTCCTGACCTAGCAACCTTTCCTGCTTTCACTTGGTCTCCACACATGGCTGGCATTTCTCAACACCTTCCCTGACCCTTCTACTGGATCAGCCCTCACTGACTCCTTCACTGCCTGATGCCACAGACAGTGAACACCCGGGAAAACCGTTGGCACCACACGGTGTCCCTGAGTTCACGGAGCTGCAGTCCTCTGCCCAGTTCCCGCCAGCTTCCTGGTTTTGCCCAGCCTCAACTAGAGCTTTTCGCTCTGTGCATTATGTTCAAAGCTCTAAGAACCTCTTCCTATAACCCTCTGTACCGCTCCACCTCTTCAATCGCCATTATTTATACCAACAACTTCCCAACCACAGCTCCACCCAAATCTGGATGGCTATATGTCTTTCTACAGGTGATTAATATTACTGCTTTATTGACCCATGGACCCTGCCCCTCCTGAGCCCACAGCCTGATGAGCAGATGGAACTCAACAATTAAGAGTGTAGTGTGTTGGCGGAGAGTGGACAATAATAGACATGGCTGATCCAAGAAAAGAATATCAAGTAGTCTTGGGTTTGACTGTTGGGGACAGAAAACCCCAAATGACAGTCCTAGTAATCAGCCATAAATTTAGAAGTAACCGCATCAGAGCCTGTCTGACTCTCTGAAACTCAGTGCATGCTCTGTTTTCTGTCTTATAGCCTGATTACCTTCTAGTTCATTGCGTAGTCCGGCACCTCAAGCTCTAGTCATCATATTTGCATGCAGTCAGTCACAAGGAGGAAGGTGTGGGGAAAACTGGCATAGTTTCCCTTTAATTACACTTCCTGGAAATTGTAAAAACCCTTCTGGCCACTTCAGTCCAGAGTCACATCCAGCTGCGATGAATTCTAGGAAACACAGTTTTCACTCCTGGTCAAACCTGTATTTAGCTGAAACTCAGTACTACAAGACTAAGAGCAAGCAGGACCACGGATACTAAGGGACAGCTCTGGGGCCAGAGATAGTCCAGAGATTATGGTGCTTACCTGGCATGTGGCCAGCCCCAGGTCTGATCTCTGGCACTGTCTGGTCCCTAAGCACTGATAGGAATGAGCCTCAAGAATAAACCCCCAACACCATCAGGTGTGACCCCAAAACTAAAGAAAACTTCATTTATTTTTTTCTTTTTTTCTTTTGAGGTCACACCTGGCAATGCTCAGGGGTTTCTCCTGGCTCTGCACTCAGGAATTACTCCTGGCGGTGCTCGGAACACCATATGGAATGCTGGGGATTGAACCCAGGACCACCGCATGCAAGGCAAATGCCCTACCCACTGAACTATCGCTCCAGCCGCTTAAATAAAATGTTAAAGGGAGCACAGGGAGAGATGTCTCATCATGTGGGGAGTGATGGACGACATCGAGATCAGATGGTCTGAGGGAGCGGCAAGGCCCATCTCACAGGAAGAGACACACCTAGAGGCGGGGCTGGAAGACAAGGAGCCTGGGAAAGAGGATGGCACAGCAGCCTGGGAACAGCTCCGCTTTAGAAGTCCCAACTGGGGATGAAACGATAGTACAGTGGGGGAGGGCTGTGCCTTGCAATGTGGTTGGCCCAAGTTCAATCCCCAACACCCCATGTAGTCCCCTGAGCCCACCAGGAGTAATCCCTGAACATAGACCCAGGAGTAAGTCCTAAGAACCTCCAGCTGTGGACCTAAAACAAACAAACAAAGAAGTCCCCAACTCTCCTTCTGGGCCTGGGGTTCGAGACTCTGCGATGTGACTGGCCTGACTCCCGCTGATGGAGGTTTGAACACTCGGAGCCGGGCTCCAGTTCTGAGGAAGTCACCTAGTGGCAGCAAGGCCATTGACCTCACCAGCCTCCTGTGCTGGTAAAAAGGTAGCACAGAGCCTGCACAAGCTTTAGCTGGTGGGTCCTCCCCAGACACAGAGTCAGGACTTCCAAAGGTTGTGTTTATTTCCCTGACGTTTTTGCAGTCACCAGGGTTAGGCAGTCAGCTGCAGGGGGCGGAGCATCTCCTCCTGGAAAACAGATCCAACCTCCCTGACTCTGCCCTTCTACAGTTCGACTGCCCTTTCCTGCTCCTGCAGTCAATGGACCATCACCCTGGTCCAAACCACGTCAGAGTTCAGCAGGGAATCCCAAACTGACTAGCTCCACCCCCTGCACGACAGAGCTGTCCAGCTCACGCCTCCCTTGGTCTGGCTTCACAGAGAGCCGGGAGGGTGTTCAGAGGGCAGAGCGTCTGCTTTGCATACAGGAGGCCATGTCCAACCCCCACACTACCCCTGAGTACTACTAGGAGCGAGCACAGAGCCAGGAGAAGGCCCTGAGCAGCATAGCCCCCAAACAGAAAAATAGTTCATGAAAATTGTCACATACAGACCCATGTGGGACTCATTGCTTTAGACCGTCTCCATGTACTCAGTTATTCACGTGTGAAAGTCACACCACACAGCATAGAGAAACCACCCTCTATGTCACAGAGAAATATTGACACGCTGCCTGCAAGCTATCAAGCTATTCTGCCGAGCCTGTTCATCACACACCACACCACAGACACAAACACACCTGCACATCCTGTCGTCTACATCACAGCCTGACCCACGTTGGTTTCTGTGTTTGGAGGAAGAGGGGGCCTGAGGTCCCTTATCCATAGGAACCCTTGCTCCCCAATTTTTTCTTTTTTGGGTCACACCTGGCGATGCTCAGGGGTTACTCCTGGCTCAGCACTCAGGGACTACTCCAGGCAGTGCTCAGGAACCATATGGAATGTCAGGGATCAAACCCAGGACAGCCGCTCCCCAAGTTTTGATGGAACAGAGCCACAGAGAGGCAGCCAGAAGAAAGAAGGGAAGCATGCCTGCTCCCCAGAATAAATACATATACTCAGCCCAGACAAAGAAAGGAGACCAGCCTTTCCCCCAGTCCCCTGTGGGCCACGTTGGCTCCTGACATCAGGGACAAAAAGTTCTGGACAACAGAGCCAATGTGACGCCTTGGCTCACCCCTCACTGACCAAAGATGCCCTAAGGACAACAGTTCTGGCCAGAAAGCCGGGGAAGTCTGTGCCAGGCCCACCAATGATCACAGTGACAGAGAGTCCTTATGTAATGGCCACTGTAGCAGGTGCAGGGTGCCAACAGGAGCTGACCCAATGCACTCAGGACAAGGCAAAGAAGAAAGTTCCTCACTGTTGGCATCTGTTCCATGCCAAACACAGCACGCTGCACTGCCCAGCATTGGCACCTGTTGCTCTCACACACAGTTATCCCATTTCATAGACAGGAAGGCTGAGGGCCCAGAGAGCCTCAACGCTCACAGGCCTGATAGGCAGAGTTTTGCTTTCTTTGAACCTGGGTCCATGTGTCCGCAGTCCAGCCCTAGGGCAACTGAAGCAAAGGAGCCCAGGGCAGGAGTGAGTCTGGAAGTGGGCATGGCCAGAACTCTGTTCCAGTCTCGGTTCTACTCTGCCCAGGGCAGTAGTCCCAGAGGTGGGCAGAGCTTGTGGTTCGGGCCCAATTGTCTCCCTCCTTACTGGGAAAAACTGAAGTAGAAAATGCCACTTTTCCTAAGCAGGGGGAAGCTGTGGAGCAGAGCGAAAAACCATCGCAAGGTTGTAAGTTTGGACCCAATGCTGGAGTCAAAGTCCACACGTCAAAAGCTGGCACCAAGCAAGCGCAGGAGAGAAAGCTTGAAGCAGGTCAGAGTTAGACTCAGAGCTGGCATTGAGCCCAGCACTGGTATTGCTGCTGCTGTCACTGTCGTCACAGATCCAGGACAACACAGAGGACTGAACCCAGAGCCAGCACCAGGACACAGCGGGTGGGAGCCGGAGGTTAAGGGCTTCCACATTTCAGAACCTCCCAGTGAGCTGGGCAGCCGGGAGTGACCGCCAGGAGCTCAGTCTGCTTCATTGGAGAAAGAGAAAGGAACACAGAGCGTTTTCAGCGGAAGGACATGAGGTTCTGACAGAAGGGCCCTCCAAGAAGCCAGCTTTCAGGGGTAGAATTGGATGTGGGTGGTGGTGGGAGACAAATGCCTGTTCAGAGAATGGCAGCTGGCCTCTGATTGGGCAGAGCAAACCAGTGGAGCAGCAAGCAGGAGTCTGCTTAGCTGGTCACCCGAAACTGGTGGGAGGACATGATGACCTGATGGGGAACTTGGACTTTACCCAGAGGGCAAAGGGCATGATGGGGGAGGGAAGGAGTTCAGGTCAGTGGAGTGGTTGCTGCTAGGTTGAAGGGAAGTCCTCTTGCACCGATGAGGAGGAGGAGGTGGGAGGACTGGAAGGTAAGAGAGTAGGGGAAGCTGATGGAATGACAGGGCAAGAGACCAGGAGGCAGAAACTAGAGCAGCAAATCCTGACCAGAAAGAAGGGCACTGATGCGAGATCTGCAGAGAGTGGGGTGCCAGCGCTGGGTGAGTAGCAGAGAGTGGGGTGCCAGTGCTGGGTGAGTAGCAGAGTAGGGTGCCAGCCCTGGTGAGCAGCAGAGAGTGGGGTGTCAACATTTGGTGGTCCTAGTTGGAGAGAGAAAGGAAAGTTGGGTCACACCTGACAGTGCTCAGGGCTGATTCCTGGCTCTTGGCTCTGCTCAGGGATCAATCCTGGTGGTATTCGGGGATCATATGCAGAGCAAGGGATCAGACCAGGGCTTGCCACATGCAAAGCAAATAAATCACTCTCTACGCTTTCTCTCTGACCCTAAAAAATCCTGTTTTGATTGAGACATTCTTAGATAATACTGATTTTAGGATAAGGTCCTTCCCAGGATCTTTCACATTTATACACTCTATACAGTTCTAGGCAGGTTCTAACTGATACCTGTCATCCCAGTAAGCCTAGCAAGAAGCCAGAGCAACCCACACATCATGTGGTCAGTCATTCTCAAAATCCAGACTCCATAGTTCCTCAGAGCTCCATCCAAGAGAAAACCTGATCTTTCCCCTTTGATTTTCATCAATAAATGCTCGAGATGAGAGCCTTCTACTGAGAGCATATCACCTACACGGCAGAGCCTGGCAAGCTACCCGTGTTTTATTTGTTATGCCAAAAACTGGTAACAATTACGGACCTCATTCCCATGACCTGAAGAATGGTTTGAGGCTCTTCCTGTCCCTGGAGCAAGCAGATGCCCTTGGGCTACACTTGCTTGCAACAGGGCGTATGGAGATGTTACTGGTGCCTGCTGGAGCAAATCGATAAACAACGGGAAGAGAGTGATACAGTGATACAGTGATTGAGTGTGAGAGAGAGAGAGTAAAGGCCAGGAGGGATCAGAGAGCTGAGTCAGTGGCAGGAGAGTCGCCTCAGGAAGCACCTGTGGGGCCGAGCCATAGTACAGGAGTAGCGTATTTGCCTTGCACAGTCAGCCTCAGTCCAATCCCCAATATAACATAGGATCCCCTGAGCACTGCCAGGGGCAATTCCTGAGTGCAGAGCCAGGAATAACCCCTGAGTATCACTGGGTGTGGGACCCAAAAAATAAAAAAAAAAAAAAAGGACGCAACTATGAACTGGGCTATGGCCTTGTCCATGACCCTGCCACTAACCAGCTGCGACCTCGCCTATCGCTGACTTACCAGCTTCTGCTCCCCTTCTGTAGAAGGGGAAGACTTTAGTTTCCTCCCTACATTGTTATGAAGACAGTGTCTGCCTCTGAGAGTCCTTGCCCGTCTCTGTCTTTGGGCCCTCTTCTCTGCCCCTGAACAAGATGACCAGCTGGTGTTGATATGGCTCCCCCACACCTCACAGTCACAGGGTGCTTTTTGTCTGCAGGTCTCCTGCTGAGATAGGGCTGACCCGCCATGGTGGCAGCTCCAGGAACCTTTGTCCCCCTACTTGCCCACAGCTTAGAATATCCTGGTGACCTGTTTGCTCTCTCTCAAGTCAGTGAGGCCCTACCAGGCCTTTTCCTTTGCCCCCTCCTTCCCCGTCAGTCAGTCCCAGAGACCCACCCCGTGAGCTGGCGGACAGCAAGAAGTCTCTAAACTTGCCTGGTGTCTGCCCCACCTCATCCTTCACTGAGGCGCTGCAGCAGCTCCTGCCTCTCCCCACTTCGCTCAGAGATTTGGGGTTGCTTGTGGAATTTGGTTTGGGGGCCAAAACTGGAAGGTGCTTTGGGGACGGGGACACAGTGCCAGGCCAAGTCGCACTCAGTTGAGCTAGTTCTCTTTGTTGTTGTTGTTGTTTTGCTTTTTTGGGTTACACCCAACAATGCTCAGGGGTTGTTCCTGGCTCTGGACTCAGATATTACTCCTGGCAGTACTTCGGGGACTGTTGCAGGACTCCTAAAAGCCTCTGCATCTGCCCTGGATTGCCTCCTGCAGGTCACTTCATAGATAAGGGGTAGTTTAACTGTGGCAATTTATCTGACCATGTATTCTGTACTGGCTGGTATAAATATTCTCTCATGCTACCACAATCATTGTGGGACTAGCTAGATCTTACCAGCATATTTGCCTGGCCACGTTGGATCTCTAAGTAATTAGACCAGAGAGAAATGATGTTTGCCTCCAAGCAAGCAAGCATGGCTCCCTGATAACTCAAAGGCAACTAAAATACAAAACTACCATGAAGTAGACGAGACTCTTGTGAAGGCTTGGAGAAATATTTAACTGGCATTAGTATTAGTCTTTGGTACAGAGACATGCTATCTCAGAAATCCCCTTCTTTACCCTATAAAGAGCCCCAATCCATTCCGGAATGAGGTCTATAATTGTTATTGGTATTTGGCATATATCAAATACAACACGGGTAGCTTGCCAGGCTCTGCCGTGCAGGTAGCATACTCTTGTAGGCACCTCTAAGTCCAGCATTTATTGATGAACCGGCGCAGCCACAAGCAGCTGCGTGAGCCGGGCGCTGATAGGCTGGTCTGCTGGGTGGAGGTCTGACGAGAGAGAAGTCCGGATGTGGAAAATGGAGGCCCTCATGGAGTGGGGGGGTCTTCTGGCTTATTGCGAGGCTCTGCTGGGATGGTGGGCCAGGGCTAGAACCCACCATCCCTCCCGGGCGCCTCATGAGCGGCTGGTCACAGGGAGAGCCAGTAGCAGCTCTGCCCCATGTCTGCAAGTCTCTGGACCGGCATACCTGAGCCGGATTTAAGAAAGACTGCTGCAGGGTGGAACTCGATGAGCCGGGCGCTGATAGGCTGGTCTGCTGGGTGGAGGTCTGATGAGAGAGAAGTCCGGATGTGGAAAATGGAGGCCCTCATGGAGTGGGGGTCTTCTGGCTTGTTGCGAGGCTCTGCTGGGATAGTGGGCCAGGGCTAGAACCCACCATCCCTCCTGGGCGCCTCATGAGCGGCTGGTCACAGGGAGAGCCAGTAGCAGCTCTGCCCCATGTCTGCAAGTCTCTGGACCGGCATACCTGAGCCGGATTTAAGAAAGACTGCTGCAGGGTGGAACTCGATGAGCCGGGCGCTGATAGGCTGGTCTGCTGGGTGGAGGTCTGACGAGAGAGAAGTCCGGATGTGGAAAATGGAGGCCCCTCATGGAGGGGGGGGTCTTCTGGCTTGTTGCGAGGCTCTGCTGGGATGGTGGGCCAGGGCTAGAACCCACCATCCTCCCGGGCGCCTCATGAGCGGCTGTTCACAGGGAGAGCCAGTAGCAGCTCTGCCCCCATGTCTGCGAGTTTACCACCGTAATCCAATATAATGAAAGAACTCTCGCTCTGGTGAGAACTTGGACCATACAAGAGAGCCCATGTCTCCCATCAAAGAGAAAGGATCTCAGCCAAGAGGAGTCCTACCAAAAAGAAGGGGAAAAGACCTCATTCCGGAATGGATTGGGGCTCTTTATGTTCCTGGAGCAAGCAGATGCCTTGGGCTCTACTAGCATGAGACAGGACATATGGAGATGTTACTGGGGCCCGCTCGAGCAAATCGATGATGAACGGGAAGACAGTGATACAGTGATACCCTATAAAGGCATTTCCAGGCAGATCTTGGCTCAAAACATTAGCATATAATAGGGCCTAGGTGAGGTGCTGGGAGAAATTACCTAAGGGCATTTGACCCTTCCTGCTTCCCATAATAGTGGGAGGTCTGAGTTGCAGGGGTATAAAACCAGCCTGCTTCCTCTCTCTCTCTCTCTCTCTCTCTCTCTCTCTCTCTCTCTCTCTCTCTCTCTCTCTCTCTCTCTCTCTCTCTCTCTCTCTCTCTCTCTCTTTGGGCTCTCTTTTTTGGGCTTTCTTTTGGGGCTTGCACTCTTCTTGGGAGTCTTGTCTTTGTCTCCTCTTTCACGATCACGATCACGATCTTCCCCTTCATCATCTATTTGCTAGAGCGGGCACCAGTAATATCTCCATATGTCCTGTCTCATGCCAGTAGAGCCAAGGGCATCGGCTTGCTACAGGAACATAAAGAGCCTCAAACCATTATATTAGGTCATGGGAATGACCTAATATAATTGTTACTGGTATTTGGCATATCAAATACAACAGAGCAGCTTGCCAGGCTTGCCGTGCGGGAGGCATACTCTTTTAAACACCTCCAAATAAAGCATTTATTGATGAAATGCGCGGCCGCAAGAGGCCGCCGCAAGCCGGGCTGTGATGGGCTGGTCTGCTGGGTGGAGTTCTGACGAGAGGGAAGTCCAAATGTGGAAAATGGAGGCGCCCGTGGAGTGGGGGGTCGTCTGGCTTGTTGTGAGGCTCTGCCGGGGTGGTGGGCCAGGGCTAGAACCCGCCATGCCTCCCGACTGCCTCATGAACGGCTGGGCACAGGAAGAGCAAGGAACAGCTCTGCCCCCATGTCTGAGAGTCTCTGGACCAGCATACCTGGGCCGGATTGAGGAAAAAAACTGCAGCAGGGTGGGTGTCGATGATTTGGGCTGTCATGGGCTGGTCTGCTGGGTGGAGTTCTGACGAGAGGGAAGTCCAAATGTGGAAAATGGTGGCGCCCCGTGGAGTGGGGTGGTCGCCTGGCTTGTCTCCTCTTTACAGGGCCTTAACACGTGGTGGCCGCCATCTTGGCCTACACGTGGCTGGGGTTCTAGCCGGGAATCCTAAGCACAGGGTTTTTCCTATTGCTGATTTGTATGCCTGAACCTGTGATAAGTAAAGCATTTTAAAACTGCATCGGATTCCTGAGTCTTCATCCATTCCCTGCTGGCTTCAGAGGTAGAAGGGAACTCGCTTCCCGACACTGTTGGGGGACCCGGTGGCGTCCCCTACAGGGGACCATATGGGATGCCAGGGAATTGAACCAGGTAGACCGTGTGCAAGGCCAACACCCTACCCACGGGACTATGGCTCCGACCCACTAGTTCTCTTGGTCTCTAGTACAGAGAGGTACAAGGGAAGGCCCTAGCCTGTGGCAGAAAGGCTGAGCCATCCAGGAAGTCAGCAGGACATCAAAGACTTGTAGGCTTTTCTCTCCCATATTTAACATACTACTGACTGCCTTCAGCCTCTGGATCCCTTCACCAGGTCCTCAGGATGCATTTGGGCATCCTGCTCCCTCCACACCCCTTGGGGTGATTGAACCTGGGTCAGAGCAGTATTTTTTCTTGTTCTTGTTCTTGTTGTTCTTGTTCTTCTTCTTGTTCTTCTTCTTGTTCTTCTTCTTGTTCTTGTTCTTGTTCTTGTTCTTGTTCTTCTTCTTCTTCTTCTTCTTCTTCTTCTTCTTCTTCTTCTTCTTCTTCTTCTTCTTCTTCTTCTTCTCCTCCTCCTCCTCCTCCTCCTCCTCCTCCTCCTCCTCCTCCTTCTCCTTCTCCTTCTCCCTCTCCACCTCCTTCTTCTTTTCCTCCCCCTCCTTCTCCTTTTCTCCTTCTTCTCCTCCTCCTCCTCCTTCTCCTTTTCTCCTTCTCCTCCTCCTTCTCTTTCTCCTTCTCCTCCTCCTTTCTCTTTCTTTCCCCTTCCTCTTCCCCTTTCCCTCCTCTTTCTCCTCCTTCTCCTCCTTCTCCTTCTCCTCCTTCTTCTCCTCCTCCTCTTCTTCTCCTCCTCTTCTTTTCTTCTTTCTTCTTCCTCCCCCTCTTCTTCCTCCTCCTCTTCCACCTGCTCCTCTTCCTCCTGCTCCTCTTCCTCCTCCTCTTCCTCCTGCTCCTCTTCCTCCTCATCATCCTCTTCCTCCTCTTCTTCCTCCTCCTCTTCCTTCCCTCCTTCGGCTCCTCCTGTCTTCCTCCTTTTTCTTCTTTCTCTCTCCCCCTCCCCTTCTTTCCCTTCCTCCCCTCTTTTTCTCCCTCCCCTCTCTCTTTTTTTGTGCCACAGCCAGCTGTACCCAGCTTCATGCTTAAGGATAGCTTCTGAGGCTACTGGGGGAGCAGTACTGAAAATCTAACTGGGGTTTTCACATGTAAAGCATATACTCCAGACCATGGAACCATCTCTGCACACCACCAGAGCATCTGCGGCCCAACACTGTCTTGGCAGTATCAGATCCCAATAGCTCCTGATTTCATAACCAAAGCACTCTTGACCCCACCTTACCAGAAGCAACCCATTCTCTTTCTCGGAACCCTCAGGTCAGTGTTGAGTCCAGCTCCCACCATTCTCCCAGACCTAAACCCTGAGCATCACCTGTCTCCCTTCTCTCCCTGGTGGCCTCATCCTGTCAACTCTATGGGCTAAACTGTCACCTGTTAGCTGCTTTTCTCCATTTCCACATCTTCCCTGCAGTCACTCACTTTGGCCTTTTACCTACATGAGGCCTCAGAGGCCTACAGATAGATTTTCTTGGGATCAGATAACACAAATGACATAAATTATCCCCACAGGACATGTTTGGAAATCTTTTGTCAGAAGATATCCCAGAAGGCAACATTTTAAAATCAGGCCATCAGTAATCAGTGATTTAAATACAATATCTGTGTTTCAAAATAAACCAGCCTACAAAAAGACATATGAAAAAATTCTCATCACCATTAATCATCAGAGAGATGCAAATCAAAACAACAATGAGATATCATTTTACACCACAGAGATTGGCACATATCCAAAAGAACAAGAACAGCAAGTGCTGGCATGGATGCGGGAAAAGGGGACTCTCATCTATTGTTGGTGAGAATTTGACTGGTACAGCCTTTTTGGAAAACAATATGGACATTCCTCCAAAGACTAGAAATTGAGCTCCCATTTGACCCAGCCATACCTCTCCTGGGAATATACTCTGGGAAGCCAAAAACACGCAGTGCAAACACTATCCCTACTTTTATGTTCATAGCAGCATTATTCATAATAGCCAGAATCTGGAAACAACCAGAGTGCCCGGTAATTGATGACTGGATAAAGAAACAGTGGTACATCTTCACAATGGAATACTATGCAGCTGTTAGGAAAAATCACTTGATTACTTGATCACTTGAATCCCGTTTTTCATCGATTTGCTCGAGCGGGCGCCAGTAACATTTCCATTGGACCCTATCACGTGCCAATGTAGCCCAATGGCATCTGGTTGATTCAGGAATATGAAGAGCCTCAAACTGTTCCTTCAGGGTCTTGACAAGGAAGTTTGGCCATCTTGTAGGTGGGCGGCCATGTGATCTTTTGACATCCCGTGGGATCCAGTCGGTAACGGCTCTAGTCCAGCGGTCATCTCCAATCGCATTATATGTCCAGCCCATCTGATGGGGCTGGACATGTAGGAAAAAAAAGTCAGATGGGCTGGACATGTAGGAAAAATGAAGTTATGAAATTTGCCTATAAATGGAAGGACATGGAGAGGATCATGTTGAGTGAAATTAGCCAGAAGGAGAGAGACAGATACAGAATGATTGCATTTATTTGCATGACATAAATATATATATATATGTATATATTATGATACCAATATCCAAGGTCAGGTGAAACATGGATCAGGAGGTCTTGTCAAAGGTGGAAATTATCACAAACTTGTGGGAGTCAGAGGCTAGGTAAGACAGAAAATGGAACAGTGTGCTAACAATTGTCAAAAGTACTAATACCAACCTAGAACTGAGCATTAAATACAGGCAAAAAGATACACATGACAACCCTTTAATGTATGTTCTGTAATCCATAGTCTGGAAGGGAAGGAAAAGAGAAAGAGATAGAGAGAAAGGGAAAGAAATAAAGAACCTGCCATGGAGGAGGGCTAGGGAGGAGGAGTGAACCGGAGACATTAGTGGTGGGAGATGGGCACTAGTGGAGGGATGAGTGCTGGAACACTGTATGACCAAGACCCAAATATGAACATCTTTGTAATTGTATATCTCATGGTGGTATAATAAAATATTTTAAAAGATAAGTAAATAAATAAATAAACTGGCCTATGGGGCTGGAGCAATAGTCCAGCGGGTAGGGTGTTTGCCTTGCACACAGCTGACCAGGATTCAAGCCCGGCATCCCATAAGGTCCCCCCGAGCACCGCCAGGAGTAATTCCTGAGTGCAGAGCCAGAAGTAACCCCAGAGCATCATTGGGTGTGATCAAAAAAAAAAAAAAAAAAAGGAAGAAAAAGAAAAAAGAAATAAACTGCCTAGAGAAGAAAAGAAACAGAAACTGGCCTGTAGATCCTTATAAGAGGAGAATTGCCCATGAGGTAATTTTGTCTTTTTCTGGTGTAACAATTAGTATTTATAAAAGGCACACAAAATGAAACTATAAAATATTTTAATAGGGGCCGGAGCGATAGCCCAGTGGGTAGGGCGTTTGCCTTGCGCGCAGCCAGCCTATGCTGGCTTGGGTTCAATCCCCAGCATCCCATATGGTCCCCTGAGCACCGCCAGGAGTGATTCCTGAGTACAGAACCAGGAGTAACCCCTGAGCATTGCCGGGTGTGACCCAAAAAGCAAAAATAAAATAAAATAAAATAAAATATTTTAATAGACACTGCCTCTAGCATAAGACCCAACAGAGTTTAAGAAACAAGTGCCCCAGCTTGTTTGCTTTCTCAAAAGAAACCAAAACTTTTGATGAAATTTTATGTTGTTAATCCATTGTTATAATCTTTAAAACCATGGTTCAGGGCTCCAGTCCCTCCACATCATTCCTAAAATGGTCTTTTGCAACACTAAAAATAATTTTTTAATCCTACGCTTAATGAACGCCTACTAGTTGCAAACACCATTCCAAAGCCTTCCCTTGGAACCCTTTTAATGACACGCTCCGTGAAATGGTGACACCACCTCTGTGCCTTAAATCTCACGCTGCACCTCAGAGGCCCAGAGAGCTTAAGCAATATGCCCCAAATGACTCAGTTCTGGAGTGACAGTGTCAGGGGTCCAGTCCGGCCATCAGAGCCTCCCACAAAGACCCCTGGGAAAGGAGACCAGCCTGAAGTAGCATCAACCAACACAACTCAAGAAAAATGTATAGGTGCGAGTTTGCAGTGATTGTACAGAGGGTAGGGAACATGCCTTGCACCAGTTCAATCCTCAGCATCCCATATAGTCCCCAGCACACAAGGAGTGATCACTGAGCGCAGAGCCAGAAGAAAGCCCTGAGCATTGCCTAGTGTAGTGCCACAACAAACACCTCCACCACCACCACCACCAAAACAACAACAAACTATAGGTGAGTGCAGGAGTGAATCCAAGTACCATCTAGTCCTTGCTCCCGAAGAAGGCTGGCCCGCCCCACCGACAGCAGATGCCAAGAACTTCAAGCACAAGCTTGGGGTCTGGGAGCGCTCAGCAGGCAGCCGGGTCGCACAATGCAGGTGCGGCAGCTCCCTCCCCTTCCGCCCCTTTGAGGCTCAGGGACAGCCCAGGCCAGCCCTTCCTGAGCAGCCCCCGCGCCTGCAGAGCTGTCTGGCTGTCCGCCTGCCCGGGTCCACCCCTCAAAGGCTCAGCTCAGGAGTCTGGGAGAGCTGGGAGAAGACAGAGGAGGTGCCTTGCTGGGCACTCAGGATTTGATCAGTCCGGCCAGGGGTTGGATTTCCAGTCTCAGCTCACTTCCTGGCTCTGTGTAGAGACCCCATCATGGATTTGTTGTTGTCTGCTGGTCCTTCCACCCGGGACCACTCCTTGACATACAGAGTGTAAGGGGTGGTCAGGTTCTGACATTTCAGCCCTCCCCCTTTCCCTCCACAGTGTAATAATAACAGCTTCTGCATCATGGAACACCTCCCAGGGGCTGAGAACTGAGAGCTTTGTGTGGATCATCTCATTAATCTTCACCAACATGATGCATGGTGAGTACGGAGTTGTGTAATTTACGGACAAGAATAGGTCTGAGAAATGCACTGTTAGGTTATTTCATTGTGCAAACAAACGCACGTCGCAGAGTGTGTGTGCTAGCACCAACCCCAGGCAGCATCTCTGCACACCCCTATCTGCCTGACACAGGCTGCAAACCCCCTGCTGGGAACTGCTCTTCCGAGGACAGAGGCAATCCACACACAATGGTATTTGTGTATCTAAAAATATCTAGACCTATTCTGATACTAAGGAAAGTATAATGAATGGGTGTTTCAGACGTTAGCCATGGAAACCAGGGCCAGAGATGGTACAGGTGCTTGCCTTGCACATGGCCGACCTGGGCTCGAGATCCTCCATTCCATATGGTGCACTGCCAGGGGTGATTCCTGAGTGCAGAGGCAAGATTATAAATACTGAGCGGGTTCTGGAGCGATAGCACAGCCGGGTAGGGCGTTGCCTTGCACGCAGCTGACCCGGGTTCAATCGCCGGCATCCCATATGGTCCTCTGAGCACTGCCAGGAGTAATTCCTGGCAGAAGTAATTCCTGAGCAAAGAGCTGGGTGTGGCCCAAAAAACAAAAACAAAAAATATATAAACACTGAGCACTACTGAGGTGGCCCAAAAATACAAAAAGGAAAAGAAACAGAGGCTGGAGAGATAGTACAGGGGTTAAGGCACTTGCCTTCCATGGAGGCCAACCGGGTTTGGTCCCTGGCACTACATATGGTCTTCCAGAGCACCACTATGAACACAGAACCAAGAGTAAGCCCGGATCACTGCCAGGTGTAGCCACCCCGTGCACCTCCTCCCCCCACCCCGAATACAGAAGAAATGGTTCACCTGTGCAGGACATTTACTGTGAAGGGAGCCTCGGTCACCTGCAGGAGAGGTAGGTACTCTGGGTGAGTCAGGAGTGTGTGGTAAGGGAAAGTGAAAACCCAGGCTGGTATTTACCACTGTGATTTTAGAAACACGATGATTCCGTTTTTACACTTAACCTATTAAAATATTTCTTCTTGGGACCTGAGTATAGCAGATAAGGTTCTTGTCTTACATGACACCCGACCAGAGTTTGATCCTTGACATCCCATATGGTCCCCTGAGCACCAACAGGAGTGATTCCTGAGCACAGAGCCAGGGGTAACCCCTGAGCATTGCCAGGTGTGGCTCCTAAAAAACAAAAGAACCAAAAATTTTTCTTCTTTGGTGGTCAGAGCAATAGGACAGCAGGTAGAGCATTTGCCTTGAGAGAGCGCCAAATCCTAACCACTAGACCACCAGGGAGCGCTGAACATTTTGCCTTGAGTTTATCTTTGCCTGCAGCTGACCCAGGTTCAATCCCTGATATCCCTTATGGTCCCCAAGCATTGCCAGGAGTAATTTGTGAGTATAGAGCCAGGAATAACCCCTGAGTAGCACCAGGTGTGGCCCCAAAACAAACAAAAGTATTCTTTTATAATAAATTGACCATAACTTACTCTAACCTTTTTTTTTTTTTTTTTTTTTTTTTTTGCTTTTTTTGGGCCACACCCGGCAATGCTCAGGGGGCTACTCCTCGCTCTGCACTCAGGAATTACTCCTGGCGGTGCTCGGGGAACATATGGGATGCTGGGGATCAAACCCAGGCCAGCACAGGCCAGTCGCGTGCAAGGCAATCGCCCTACCCGCTGGGCTATCGCCCGGCCCCTACTCTAACCTCTTTTGACTTTATAAACTTTATTTTGTTTCTGTTTGGGGGTCACACCCAGCAATGCTCAGGGGTTACTTCTGACTCTGCACTCAGGGATCATTTCTGGCTGTGCTTGGGGGACCATATGGAACGTTGGGGATTGAATCCAGTTGGCTACATGTGAGGCAAGCACCTTACCCGCCATACTATCTCTATAGTCCCTATAAACTTCATTTTAAAAACTTTTAAACTCATAATAGCACAACTTAAAACATACTTATAATACAGCTGTGCAAAATTATTTCCTTTTTTTTACATCCTGTCCTATAAGTTTTTTGCATTGAAATTCTTGGTTACAGGAATAATATGGCAGGCAAGGCACTTTCTTGTACTCAGGAATCATTCCAGGCAGAGCTCAGGATACCATATAGGATGCTGGGGATCGAACCCAGGTCAACTGCATGCAAGGCAAGTGCCCAACCTGCAGTAGCATCTCTTACGAATATTGTTCTTGTTGTTTGTTTGTTTGTTTGTTTGTTTTGGGCCCACAACTAGTGACTCAGGGCTTACTCCTGGCTCCATGTTCAAGGATTACTCCTGGTGGTGCTTGGAGGACCACATGCGGTACTTGGGATCAAATTCAGCTCAGCCAAGTGCAAGGCAAGAGCCTGACCCACTTACTCGCTCTCTGGTCCCTTTGCCATGAACTTTTTTTTTTTTTTTTTTTTTGCTTTTTGGGTCACACCCGGCGACACTCAGAGGTTACTCCTGGTTCTGCACTCAGGAATTACTTCCTGGCGGTGCTCAGGGGACCATATGGGAGCCAGGGATCGAACCCAGACCAGCGCAGGCCAGCCGCAGCAAGGCAAACGCCCTACCCGCTGGGCTATCGCCTCCGGCCCCCGCCATGAACTTTTTGATGTTGTTTTTTCCCTTTTCTGAATTATTCTTCTTTCTCTTCTTCAACTACACATTCTATTCTGGTTCCAATAACTCTTCATGAGCCAGTTCTTCGGGAACCATGTCTAGGAGCTCCCAGGGTCTTCACCCACTCAGGGGTGGAAGTTGATGCCAATTCAGTCTTGATGTTTGCAGGGTGGGTGCCACACTGGACTGTGCTCAGAACTAATTCCTGACTCTGCACTCAGGAATCACTTCTGGAAGGGCTCAGGATAGCTATGGGGTACTCGAGATACAAACTCGAGTCAGCCACCTGCAAGGAAAACATCCTACCCACTGTACAATCACTCCACCCACCTAGCTGATTTTTTGCAACCTCGTTATCCTTAACAATGCCTCTGATCAAGCTGACCTGGCGTCTCCTTCTACAGACAATCGTTGGTGTCATCACCCCCATGCCCAAGTGAAGCTCTTGATGTAAAGATTAGATGCTGACATTGCATCAGTGTTTTCTCAATGTCATCCTTCCTAGCAGCAATTACTGGGGTGAAAGTCTTTCCTCAGGGAGCAGGTCTTAAAGCTACTATAAATTCTTGATCTAGTGATTGGATCAGTGATAGTTTAGAGAACAAAATACCACTTTGGTTTTTTGTATGTTTTTATTTTTGATTGAATCACCGTGAGAAAAGGTTACAAGGCAGTTCATGATCAAGTTTCAGTCATACAGTGTTCCAACACCACTTTGGACTTGGGGTAAAGAGCACCAACAAAAGGAAAACAGTCCAAGAACATTCTCACAAAAGCAACATTTCAGAAGTGATGTTAGGGGGATGGGTAGGAGAGGAGGGTCTTTGGTGACGATAGGGGGTACATTGGTGGTGGGACTGGAGTTGGATTTTTTTTTCTTTTTGGGTCACACCTAGCAATGCTCAGGGGGTTACGCCTGGCTCTGCACTGAGGAATTCCTCCTGGCAGTGCTTGGGGGACCATATGGGATGCCGGGATTGAACCCAGGTCAGCTGCTGCAAGGCAAATGCCCTACCCGCTGTGCTACTGCTCCTGCCTCCAAATCAGTTGATCACTAGATCACTAGACATCCCATTATTCATCGATTTGCTCGAGCAGGCACCAGTAACATTTCCATTTGACCCTATCACGTGCCAGTGTAGCCCAAAGGCATCTGCTTGCTTCAGGAATACAAATAGCCTCAAACCGTTTGTTCAGGGTCTTGACGAAGAAGTCTGACCATCTTGTAGGTGGGCGGCCACGTGATCTTTTGACGTCCCATGGGATCCAGTCAGTAACAGCTCTAGTTGAGCGGTTGTCTCCAAATCGCATTACATGTCCAGCCCATCTGATTTTCGATGCCTTGGCAAACGAGACAGCGTCCCACAGTCAGGGATGCCCCCAAATCACTGTTTAAATAGTTAAAAAATAAAAAAGTGCCACTATTCTCCAAATAACATCACTGGGTCCAAAAGGGATAGTATAGCAGGTAAACAGCTGCCCTTGCATGCACTGGACCCCGTTTTGATCCTGGTGCCCCAGAAGGTCCCCTGAGCTATGCCAGGAGTGAAACCTGAACTCAGAGTCAGAAGGAAGCCGTGAGCACACTACATGTGGCTCCCAAATTGCCCCATCCCTCAATAAAGTAGTCAACCCAAGTATTTTGGGCAAGAGAAATAGTAGATATGTTAAGGCACTTTCCCTATGCGGCTGTGGCCATAACAATGGCTCAAATCTCAGTACCACCTATGACAAGGTTCAATCCCCTAGCTCCGTCAGTTTCCCCTGAACACTGCCAGATGCTACTCCCTTAAAAGCAAAAAAGAACCAAAACAAATTTCAGCCTAGAGGAGATAGCTCAAAGGCTGAAGCACATGTTTTGTACATGGGAATCCTGGTTGGATTTCCCCACACAGCATGGCTCCACAAGCACCGCTACACGTAGCCCCCAGGCACCACCGGTTATGGCCCAAAAGAAAAAAAAAATTTGGCTCATTGCACTCACTATGTAATATTTGAGCATGTTTACTTGTGAAATAAAAGTACTAGGCTAAAGTCACTAGTGCATATATATGTATATATATTTTTAAATCCAAAATTAAATGAATATATGTGTGTAAAAAATAATTGCCTGATTAAAAAGAGGAAAAAATGATCACAGAGACTGGCACACATCCAAAACAGCAAGAACAACTGGTGCTGGCATTGGATGTGGGGGGAAAAGGGACTCTCATCCACTGTTGGTGGGAGTGCTGGTTGGTCCAGCCCTTTTGGAAAACAATATGGACATTCCTCTGAAAACTAGATATTGAG
>JAJIBD010015462.1:0-41067 GCA_021461705.1 Cryptotis parvus | reverse complement strand
CTACATACTATAATTTTCCCCATACTATCTGCCTTTAAAACACCATATTTTTGGGGCCTGTATCGATAGCACAGCAGGTAAGGTGTTTTCCTGGCAAGCAACTGACCCAGGTTCAATCCCTGGAATCCCATATGGTACCTCAAGCACTGCCAGAAGTAATTCCTGAGTGCAGAGACAGGAATAGTCCCCGAGTATCGCTGGGAGGGACCCAAAAAAGTAAAAAAAAAATTACTATATGCTAATGAATACCATCTAATATTTATATTCCGTTCCCTCATAGATTATTTCAAATACATTTTTTAGCAGTTGGTTTCTTCTGGTACAGAACATTGTGTATTTGGTAAATTAATTTATGTAAACATTATGTAACATAATGTGAACAGCCGCTCATGAGGCGCCCGGGAGGATGGTGGGTTCTAGCCCTGGCCCACCATCCCAGCAGAGCCTAGCAACAAGCCAGAAGACCCCCCCTCCATGAGGGACTCCATTTCAGATTTCTTGTCAGACTCCACCCAGCAGACCAGCCTTCGTGGCTGGTTCCCCTCAGTTTTTACGCTAGGTGTAGATGGGGGAGTGTTCGCCTGGGTCCGGGAGGGTGGTGGGTTCCTGGCCATTCCCAGCAGAGCCAACAACCAGAAGACCCCCACTCCATGAGGGCCTCCATTTTCCACATCCGAACTTCTCTCTCATCAGACCTCCACCCAGCAGACCAGCCTATCAGCGCCCGGCTCATCAAGTTCCACCCTGCAGCAGTATTTCTTAAATCCGGCTCAGGTATGCCGGTCCAGAGACTTGCAGACATGGGGGCAGAGCTGCTACTGGCTCTCCCTGTGACCAGCCGCTCATGAGGCGCCCGGGGAGGGATGGTGGGTTCTAGCCCTGGCCCACCATCCCAGCAGAGCCTCGCAACAAGCCAGAAGACCCCCACTCCATGAGGGCCTCCATTTTTCCACATCCGGACTTCTCTCTCGTCAGAACTCCACCCAGCAGACCAGCCTATCAGTGCCCGGCTCACGCCGGCCGCTTGCGGCTGCGCGGGTTCATCAATAAATGCTGGACTTAGAGGTGCCTACAAGAGTATGCTACCTGCATGGCAGAGCCTGGCAAGCTACCCGTGTTGTATTTGATATATGCCAAATACCAGTAACAATTATAGACCTCATTCCAGAATGGATTGGGGCTCTTTATGTTCCTGAAGCAAGCAGATGCCTTGGGCTCTACTAGCATGAGACAGGACATATGGAGATGTTACTGGGGCCCGCTCGAGCAAATCGATGATGAACGGGAAGACAGTGATACAGTGAAACATTATAAAAAATGTTGTATAGTTGTCTTCTTGGATAATTACAACACTGTCCATATATGTTTGAAACCTTGGATATTACTGAACTTCTCATATATATATATATATATATATATATATTTTTTTTTTTTTTTTTTTTTTGCTTTTTGGGTCACACCCAGAAATGCTCAGGGGTTGTTCCTGGCTCTGCAAGCAGAGGTTTTGGGAGACAAAACTCAGTGTTTGGGGGACCATATGGGATGCTTGGGAATTGAACCCAGGTCAGCCGCATGCCAGGCAAACAGCCTACCCACTGGACTATCTCTCCAGCCTCGTATTCTGTGTTTTCCTTTGGGTATTTGGGCCACACACAGTGGTGATTAGGGCTTACTCCTTGGCTCTGAAGTCAGGGATCACTCCTGGTGGGACTCAGGACCATATGGAGTGCTGGGGATTGAACTTAGGTTTTCTTTAAGGAGCTTATTGAGTACGCATTTATTTACTTGCTTTTTTGCAAGCGCGCTATCCACTGTGCTATGGCTCCAGCCCCTAGAAAAACATTCCATTTCTAAATTAGACCCAATAATAACTGGGCCCTACCTGCTATAGTATCCCTTTGGCCCCAAATGATTTTTAATCATCTCTCTTGTTCTTATCATGTTTTGGGTTTTACTCTTCTGTAAATTACCTATTACTCATGCCACTGGCTTATTTTTCTGTCGGGTAGTTTCCCTTTTTATTAATTTACAGGGGTTCTGTGTATATTCTAGATGCAGGTTGCAAATCTTTCCTCTGTCCCGTTACCTCTGAGCATGGTGACCTTCAGTTTGCCCTTCACTGAACAGAAATCTTTGATTTTTATTTTTTATAATCACATCGATCAAGTTGTGTCTTCAAGTCTCTGCTTTTTTGGACCAGAGGGATAGTACAGGGGTTAAGGCAGTTGCATGCAGCCAACACCATTGTGGTCCTTGTCACAATGGTCATCTTGGAGACACACAGCCAGAATAAGCTCCGAGCATAGCCAGGTGTGGCCCAACAACTATGTGTACCCGCCTTTCCTCAAATGATCCAGGGGGTATAGACACTCCCCTCCTCCACCCCCTTCCTGCCCTGGTCTCATGTGTGGCTTTTCTGGGCCCAACTGAGCTGGTCCTGGGCACAGACTAGCTTGTTCTTTGCCTCAGCAGATGCTGTAGGGAGTCTGCGTGGCTGAGCCCTGGGCTGGTCACACTAAGATGGGCCCTCAGAGAAAACAATTGTGTGTGGGGAAACAACCTTCCCTAAGGAGACCAAGACCAGACCACTGCCCCACGGTAGCTGCTGCTGAGGCAGAAACAGGAAGAGGAGCAGCCCGACTGCAGGTGTCGGCAGATGAGCAATCCAGGCCGGCTCGACTGGTGTCTCCTCAGGGGCCCCTCGTCAGCCCCGCCCCGTCTGAATTCCCTCAGTCCGCTCGGCTGGGGAGCAGGGAGAAGGGGGCGTGAATGACCCACAGTGCTTCTCTCCACACGGGAGCCTAGGGCTTCCCTATCTTTCACTTTTTGGGGTTTTTGGTCACAACTGGCAGTGCTCAGGGCTTACTCATGGTGGGTTGGGGACCATCTGGGGTGCTGGGGATCAAACCCGCTCAGCGGTGTGCAAGGCAAATGCTCTCTCCCGGAAGGCAATGGTGAGAACGGGAGGAGCGAAGAGGAGACGGGAGGAGTGCTTATGGCCTTTTTTTTTTCGTTGGCACTGGGCACTGCTGGCTCACGCCTTTCATCTGTGGAGGGGCGAGTCTGATCCAGAAAGAGGCCGTACCCCCCATCAAGCCAGCTGGGCAAGAGGATTCATAACTAGGCATGGCGATAGATGGCCTCGGGGCGGGCGATAGATGGCTGGGGGGCGGCCAGTGTGGGGCAGGGAGAGAGACGCAGAGGCAAAGAGAAGCTGAGCTCTTTAATCACCGCCCAGCCAGACAGGCTGCGCTGCCAGCAGCAGCTTCCTCTGGAAGCCTGGGGCTGTGGCTAGAGACAGAGAGAGTGGGGGTCCCCGACTCTGCCCGGCAGTCTGGCCCCGGGTCCTGCGTCAGCTCTGAGAGGTTCCTGGCGGTCCCGGGGAAAGGCCCGGACGGCAAGCTCAGGCACGGCCGGGCGAGTGGCCCCAAGCCAGGGTGGCCACTCCCCAATGGCCTGTGAGTTGGGCAGGGGTGGGGAATAGGGACGGAGCTATCCGCAGGGGTGGAGGGGACATAAGGTTAAGGGAGAGGGAGAAAGTGGGGAGTGGGATCGGGGCGCCTGGGTCCCACCACCAGTCTGGAATTAAATAGCAGGAGAGAAGGGCTGCCCTCGGGGCACTGCCTTGCCCCCAGAGACAGCTCCAGTGGTGACGGGGTGACTGTGGCCACGGCCTGTAGCAGTAGGCCGCTGTCCTGACGGAGAGGAGAGGCGGGGCCCGTCCACAGCCCCCTGGCAGTGTCCTGAGGAGGGAGGAGCTGGCCCTGCGAGTCCTGCGGCCCACCCACTACTTGTTCTTCTTGAAAAAGCTGAAGCGCTTTTTCTCGCTCTCGTTCTCTGCCATCTTTGTTGCGCAGGACTACCGGCCCCTCGGCCCCGACGGGGACACGGGGGGGGCATGGTCATGGCCCGGGTCATGCCCCGGGTGGCACTGGGCGCCACAGGCTCATCGGGTTCCCAGAGGCGGAGGGCGCTGTGGTTATGGCCGCATTCACTACCCGCAGCCACGAGCTCATCTCTGCCTCGCGGGGACACGCAAGGCGGTGGTCAGCAGGAGGCGGGGCTGTGGGGCCTGGGGCGTGTGGGGACACGCAAGGCGGTGGTCAGCAGGAGGGGGGCTGTGGGGCCTGGGGCTTGGGGTCTCGGGTGTGCCGGCCACCAGGAGGTGGGACAGGAGCTTGCCAATAACTGACTCCAGTCTCCGTGGAGGGAAGGCTGGGGACAGGGGCTTTCCCTGCGCCAGGTCTGGGCACCTTGTGGGCTGCCTCATTTCCAAGAAGGAGCCGCTGGAAATGGAGCTGAACAGGGACAGGAAGGCCGCAGGCTCTAGGGGCGCCAGGGACAGGCATGCAGGAGGGGAGCTCACCTCATCCTTGGCCTGGAATAAATACTCTCTTCCATCCTGCAAGCTGTTGGGGCAGAGTGGGGGAGAGAGACCCCTCAGGGCAGGCGCGAGACGGAGACCCCTCAGGGGCAGGTAGAGCCAGATCAACTCCTTCCCTTCCCGACTGGCACCGTGAACCCACTTCCTGCTCCAGCCACTGCTGCTGGTGGGGCACGGTGTGTGGGGAATGGGGGATAGGGGCACCCCTGCAGCAGGGCAATGCCTGCTCTGTGCTCTCCCCTGCCAAGCTTACTTTCTGCATCTAGTGGGCAGCGAGCAGGCCCTTGATGCTATACTTGGCACCCGACCCTCCCTGTATGGGTAACAACAGAACTTGTCCTTTACCTGCCTGTGTACCCCGTTTCCTCGGGACCTTCACCCTGGTCTGGGACCTGCCCTCCACCCCCAACAGCGTCACGGCTCTATTCGTACCCCAGCTTGAAGACATGTTTGCGCTTCCGGTAATCCAAAGCCACGCTGCCCTGGGCCCTGGCCAGGCTGACGGGCACCTCTCCGTGGTAGGGCACCCCTGTGCTGGCAGCCTTGGCATCCTTGTAGAAGCCCAGGCTCCCACGCCGCAGCTACGCAGTACACGTTCTGCCAGGACCTGGGGCGGGTGGTGCCAGGCTTAATGCCTCGAACTTGTGAGGGTGCTCCCCCCTGCGGGCACCCTGTCCCCACCCCACCTGCTCAGGAAGTGCCCGGGCACCTGTTGGCAGCCTTCTTGCCAAACGACTCCATCTCCTGCTTGCGGCACAGCATCCCCTCCATCTGCTCCTGGGCGGACAGCTCTGGGCCTCGCGGGCAGTGTGGCCATCCGTGCCGACTCGGACCTACTCTGGGGCATGGTGGGGGCAGCCGGGCCCCGTGTGTGGGGTGGCCGCTCACCCCGGGGCCCACTGGCCTCTCCCCTGCACCAGATCCCTGTGGGGAGGAGGGTCCGTGTCAGGGAGCTCCCAGGAGCACCCTAGCCCTGAAGGGCCTGGCAGGTCTTCCTGCACCCCCTAAACCTCTGCCCTCTGCCCCTTGGTCCCCCACTCCTTGGTGTCTAACGGGGAGCCCCCATACTCCTGGAGAAACTCACAGTCCCTTCGGGAGGCTGCCCTGAGCAAGGGTCTGCTGTTCCAACTGGGGCTACAAGGACAAGAGGTGGTAAGAGGGGGGTGGAGGGGGCACAGTCCGCCGGATGCAGGGCAGCGGGGGCTCACCTGGGGGGCATCTGTGTCTGTACAGACACCATTAACGCTGGCGGGCAGTGTGGACGCTGGCAACCGAGAGTGGCTTCTAGAGGGACAGAAGGTGACACAGGGGCGGTGAGACCGGAGGTGGCTCTGCTTAACCCCCTTCCCCGCCACAGCACCCCAGCCCTCACCCGTCCCTGGGGGCATCGGGGACCTGGCCGTCCACCAGGTCCCCTGCGGGCATTGCAGCAGTCGGGGCTGGAGGAGGGGGCTGCTTTCTCCGCTCTTCCTCCTCCTTCTTCCTCTTCCGCTCCTGCTCCTGTTCCTCCAGCTGTTAAGAGAGGTCACAGCGTGGAGGTGTCGGGGACAGTGGGCATGGCGCCGGTTCTCCGCTCTGGGCTGACGACCCAGGACGGGGGTTTGGGGAAGTACTGGGATACCGGTGATGTGGGGGACACTCGACCCGGCTCAGGTCAGGGAGACATTGGGCACCAGGAGAAGCCATGTCCAGCTGGGTGTGGCTGGGGCTGTGCCCTCACCGCTGTCAGCTTCTCCAGGGCGCTGAAACGCTCCTCCCAGGCCACGGCAGACTTCTGGAAGGCCTCGTGCCGCTTGATGAGGCTCTCCACCTCGTCCACTGTGCAGCCCAGCTCGGCGCTGCGCACCAGCGGCTCCTGGCTGCAGAGCCAGGCCTCTGCCATCCCCGCGTCTCTCCCGAACACCAGCACCTCCAGCACTGCGGCGGGCAGGGGCAGCGCGGACAGCAGGTCACGGTGGGCACGGCCATGGCAGCCAAACCGCAGATTCCGGGTCCCCGCCCGGAAGCACAAGCTGACCAGCACCCACCCAGCTGGAGCCAGCTCATCTTCTCCTGCCACTTGTCCGCCGTCTCCTGGCGCCGCGCCTGCAGCTGTGACAGCTTCTCTGAGATCTGAGGGGGTGTCACAGGGGGCTGAGTTACACTCAGTGGGGCCTCTCCGGGGTGGATGGAGAGTGGGAGACCCGACCAGCGCCAAGGACGGTGCCGGAGGCTTCCGGAGAGCAAGGGAGTGGTCTGAGGGGCCAGAGAGCCACACAGCTAGCTGGGGCCGGGCTCACGCACCTCCTCGGCCGCATAGTGGCCCCTGGCAAGCAGCCCCCTGCCCCATGTCAATGCAGGAGGAGAAGCGGTCGGCCCCTGGCCTCGATCTCCGGCCTTGATGCTCTGGTGGTTCTTGATGACCAGGTCTGCAGATGACACGTCCCTGGAGGGACAGAGCCCGTGTCAGCCCTGCTGCCTGGCCACAGCTCGAGCCCTGCCCGGGCCCATGGGCCTCACCGGGGCCGTTCCTGGGCATCCATCTGCAGGTTCACCCCATCCATCCATAGCATCAGCTCCCGCACAGCCTTGAAGAAGCGGAACTTGTCTGTGGTGTCCAGGGAGCAGCTGGCGGCGGGCGGCCGAGCTCCCCTGCAGCTGGGCCCAGGCCTCTGCCACGGCCTGCATGTGCCGGCCGATCTCCTCTGCCTTGTCTCCCGCGTAGGCCTTCTGCAGCCGGACACCGTCGTCCTGCACCTGCTGGACCTGTGGGGGGGTCAGGACTGAGTCAGGCCACTGCCCCCTCGGCCCTCCGCGCCTCCACCTCCTGCTCACGACACCAGCTGTGGAGGAGTGAAGGGTGGGAGAAGCAGGGGACGAGGTACCACCCACCACTGGTTGGGACTCCGTGGGGCCAACTGGGGCCTGGAAAAGGCTCAGTGGCTAACGGTGCAAGGTCATGAGTTCCAAGCCCAGCAGTACTCATGTACACGGAGGGGACCCAGACAGCACTGTGGGGGGACCCTGACCGGAAAGGATCTACAGGATGGGCTCAGGATGGCCCTAGCGGCTGTGAGGCCCTGAGCTTAACTGCCTGTGCAGGGCAAGCTCCCATGCTGTCCTGAATGCCCCAAATGAGGGGTACCAGTGAGGGGACAGGGAGGGCAGTGACCAGCATAGGAGCCATTTGGGGTCTGGATGCCTATGGGGGCGGGCTGGCAGGTTGGTCCCCACAATATGGAGAATGTCCGAGTCAGAGGGACCATCTGAAAACAGTGCCCGAGGAGGCTTGTGAGTGTGACTGTCCCCCACGGCCCCCAAGACATGTCCTTGGGATACTCCTTTATATTTTTATGTTTGGGGGCCACACTCTGGCAGCGGTCGGGAATTACTCCTAGCTCTGTGCTTAGGACTCCTGGCGGGGCCTGGGGGATCCTATGCGGTGCCAGGGATTGAACCGGGGCAGCTGCATTCGAGGGGCAAGTCCCCTGCCCTCCCACCCTCCTTGGGACACTCCCTGCTTGTGACCTTCCCGGCCTGCCATCCCTCTCCCTGCAGTCTCCCCGACTCCTCTGAAGGGGTCAGACCTGGGTGCTGAGGGCCTGAATGTCATGTTGAAGGCGCAGTGGCGGCGCTGCAGGGCCTCGGCACCGTTGAGGTCTCGGCCGGCGCCATCCGGCAGCTGCTGCTGCTTCTGCTGAACTCGGGCCAGCGCCTGGCGTGCCCGTGCAGGAAATGCTGCAGCTCGTGCGCCGCTGCCAGCACCTGACCCCGTGTGTCCAGCAGCTCGAGCAGGTCAGCCCAGGACTCATTGAGGCTGTCCTTCCACTCGGCCACTGTGGCGCGGGCAGCGTGGCCCCGGCGATGAGCCCGTTGGCCAGCGTGTTGGCCCCATCCAGGCGCTCCTGCCCGATGGTGCTCGTGTCTCGGGAGAACTTCGCGGAATTTGTCCCTGAGCATCTGGGGGGAATGGGGCACGGGGATGCGAGTGAGTGAAGGTCTGGGTACTCCGCTCGCCCCAACACCTCCTGCCCTTCAGACAGAACCATGGCCCATAGTAAGCAGCAACAGGCATCTACACTCCCAGGCTGGAGAGGGGTCTCCAGCTCCCTGGGGACAGAAACTGGAGGTTCCTGGCTTCCAGGTAGGCCCTTTGCTACACCGTGCACAACCCATGGCTCCTTTGATTTTTTTTGGGGGGTCCCACCCCAATGATGCTCAGAGGTTACTCCTGGCTCTGCACTCAGGAATTACTCCTGTGGTGCTCGGGACCATATGGGATGCCGGGATTGAACCCAGGTCAGCAAATGCCCTCCCTGCTGGGCCATCACTCTGGCCCCTTGTGGCCTCCTTTGGGCTTAGTTCTTCAAAGGAACCCCAAGCCCAAGAGGGTTGGGGTGTGAGGCAGAAAGTGCCTGGGCCGTGCCCCGCCCCAGCCGCACTCACCGTCACGTGCTCGTAGTCCTGGCCCAGCTCGTGGGAGGCTGCGACCACCTCGCGCTCCTGGATCCACTGCTCCAGGTCATCCAGCTCGCGGCGCAGCTGGCACAGCCGCAGGTGTTCTTGCAGCCGCTCCGCCGCTCCCCGGCCAGCTCCTTCAGGCTGGCGTAGAGCTTGTCCACCTGGGCTTGGCGGATCGATAGCCGCGTGCTGGGGAGGGGGCAGCAAGCTGGTACTGCAGCTGCTCACACCCCTCTCCCCCAGCCCTGCCACGGCTCCCTGGGGCCCTGCTTCTCTGGCTTTCTAGATCTATCTGCCACGTGGTCCCACTCTAGCCCAGGGGCTGCACCCACCTCTCTGGGTGCTCGTGGTCAATCATGTCTTGGCTGCTGGTGGCCAGCTGGTGGACGGTCTGGGCATAATCGGCCAGGGCTTGCTCCAGGACCTGGTGCTTCTTCACTTCGGCCTGAGCACTCAGCTCATCCTGGGGCATGGACGAGGGCGTTGGCAGCGGTGGTGGTGGAGGAGAGGACCCCGGCGCCCGCAGCCCGGCCCCGCACTCACCTTGGCCTTCTCCTGGCCCATCATGTGCAGCTCCTGCTCGCCCATCCAGGCCTCCGGCCTCGGCGGCGTCGCGGTAGAACTGCTGCGCCTGCAGCGCCTGCTCCAGCCGCTTGCCCCGGAGCTCCAGCTCGTGGCCCAGGCGCTTCCACAGCTCCTGCAGCTCTGCCAGCTCGGGGCCGCCGCTGCCACCCCAGAGCCCGCTGACGCTCTGTGAGGTCTGCGATGCGTGGCTCGTGGCCCTGAATCTCCTTCTGCAGTGTCTGCCCACGGCAACAGAGGAGGGGACCGGGCGGGGTCACTGGGGGACCCCTGCAGGCGCCCCACCCAGCCTTGAGCCCAGCTGGTTACATCCCCAGATCCTCCCCCTTCCTCCCAGTCCCTTCACTCTGGCCAGGATGCAAAAGCCATGCCCCCGCTGGCTCCCCGGACTCCCCAGGGAACCCACCCCGAGAGGAGGAGGGGGTCCTGAATCGTGGTCATCAGAAAGGCTGGCCCCGGCTGGACTCAGCATCTGCCTTTCCCCTTTGTCTTACCTGGTTTTTCTTCATGAGGAGCTGGACACTGGGCAGGTCCTTGCCGTGCTCCATGGAGCTGGCCATGGGGAGCCGCTCTGTGACCCACAGCTGGAAGGGGTGGAGGGAAGAATAAGAGAAGAGCGGAGGCAGGGGGTCCAGGGAGGGGCTGCTGGTCTGTGTGAGCTTGGTCCAGTCCTCTCAAGATGAGAGCGTCCCAAAAGAGTGTTCTAGAACAGGACTTCTTAACTTCCGCCACTCATGACCCCTCACGATGCCTCTTGCCCAAGAAATGCCACACAGGTGAGTGTGGCCAAGGGATTCAGGAAGAGTAAGGCTGACTTGAATTAATGCTTGGTTACTGCGCGTTCAGAATCTTTTAGTGTTGCCACATTTTTTCTTTATTGGGGGCAGCACCTCTCAATTGGTGTTCAGGACTTCACCCTTCAGGGGGCTTCACCCCTTGATTGTTTTTGGGCCACACCTGGTGGAGTTCATAGCTGACTCCTGGACGTGTGCTCAGGAATACTCCTGGCAGCGCTCAGGGGACCAATGTGTTGCTGGCCCCACCTGTGTTGGCCTCATGCAAGGCAAGTGCCCTGCCCACTGTCCTACTGTTCCAGTCGCTCCTGCGACTCTTGGTCAAGCCTCCCTTGGGCCTGGTGAGGCTGCTGGAGGTGGTGCATCGGGGATGTACCAGCTCTGCTTAGGGACCAAGGAATGAGTGTGGTGCCAGGAATTGAGCATTCCTGGTCTGTCGTCAAACTTTTCATGCCCTCATTCACTGACGGAGCCCCACCTGCTCAACGCCCCCAAGCCTTATTTAAGGACGAAGGGCCTAGACATGGCAGAGCACTGTGGACTGACTCACAATCTCGTCCTGCACGTCGCGGTGGAGCTGATGTCGCTCGCGCGAGGCCTGCAGGAGCTGGCAGCGAGCCTTCATGGGCTGGCATAGGGCCGGAACTTCTCTTCTACGGCCCGTGACGTCCTCTCCACCTCACCGGCGCCCTGGTCCTCCTGCGCTAGGGCTTTGGCCTGCGCCTGGATGGCCTCCACCTCCTTCTCCCGCACGGCCATCTCCCGTTCCAGCATCTGCCGGAAGGCGGGACATAGGCTCACACATCTCCCTCCCACTAGGAGACGCTGGACCATTAGGCTGGCAGTCACGGGGTAAACCCCCTGGGAGGGCATTTCCTCGGGCTCCTTCAGACCATCTCAGGGCTTAAATGTGTGAGGCTGCGGTAACGCTGCCAGGGATCAGCCTGGCAGCCCCAGGTCTATTTCCTTCTTCCTGCTGTTGAACTCGACCCCTAGCATAGAATACAACCCTGTAAGCCAGATGGTGCAATGCTAAACCCTGCCAGCAGAGGGCGGTGAAGGGTTCCCCCATGCCCAGGAGAGGCAGGGGCTTGGGTTCAGGGCTCCCTTCAGACAGTTCTGGGCCTCCTCAAAGTTTGTAGGGGTCCCTCTAGGAACTTCCTGCTGGCTGGCTTACCAGCTCCCGCCCAGCACAGCCAACGTGCCTCTATCTCCAAAAGGTCTTGCCAAAAGGTCTGCTTGGCACCACCCCACAACCCGTTCACACTACTTTCTTTTGTTCTTGTGTGGAGTTGGGAAGAGCAGAGCCAGCACCTGGCTGGTTGTGGAAAGCTTGGCGTCAGCCACCCCGTTCATCACCGCTCCAGCCCTGGAAGGATCCCCCCGTCCCGGGAGATTTACAAACTGGTCCTTAATGGAAAACTGTTTCCTGGCACTACTCTGGAGCTTTCCATCCCTTTTGGTGTGAGTCTCCCCCTCCCCCAACTGGCATCTTTTACTGACATTTCAAACCACTCTCCCAGCCCATGGACGCTGCTCTGAGGAACAGCACTGAGGCCCTTCGGTCCCCCTGCCCGCGAGCTCCCGCCCGGCACCTGCTGCTTCTTGAGCAGAATGTTCACGCTGGTGAGGTCCTTGCCGTAGTCGTCCGAGTGCAGCTGGGCCTGCAGGCTCTCCAGCCAGCTCTCCAGGGCCGAGCAGCTCTGGGCGAACAGCTCGGCGCGGTTGGCATCGAACAGGCTGCGGGCCTTGGCCTGGGTGGTGCTCTGCAGCTCGTCCCAGCGCTGGTGCAGGTCCTCCAGCTTCTCCGACACCAAAGCCTTCAGCCCCGGCTTCTCCAGGCTCAGCTCACGCCCTTCCTGGGGAGGGGACGGAGAAGGACCAAAAGGGCTAAGAGGCGATTCTCGCCAGCAGCGCCGGATGGTGCAGAGCAGGGGCAGGGGCGGGGGGGTGCTGCTGCTTGAGCCTGTGGGGCTGGCAACCAGGACCATGTGGGGGGGCACTCCGGGGCCTATGCTGAGCCTGAACTGGGGGAGTCAGGGTATGCTAACATCTGCCCTTTTATTTATTTCACTTATCACCATACTGAGAGGTGCTGTGGGGCCACCCTGGCTGTGCTCTGGGAACCGTGAGGTGCTGGACACCATGAGGTCAACAGACCAGGCACAAGCTCGTTCTCCTGCTCTGCCCAAGGCTCCAGCACCCTTTAAACAGCCGTCCGATGGCTGAACGTCCTCCTCCTCCTCTTCTTCCTGGGCCCACCCACACTTTCCCCCTCCTCTGTGGGTCCCTGGGGTGGGGCCTGCCTGATTAGCTCTGACAGTGCGTTTCCCCTGTGCTCCCTGTGCCTGTCTCTCTGCTTGAGGACACGTTTGAGGCGTGAGGGAAGCTGGTGTGTGGCCGATGCACAAACCCAGGCCAGTCCTCCGCCGGCAGCAAGAACTCAGGAACCAGGCACTGGGCTCCTTCTTTTTTTTTTTTTTTTGTTTTTTTTGGGTCACACCCGGCGACGCTCAGGGGTTACTCCTGGCTCTGCACTCAGGAATTACTCCTGGCGGTGCTCAGGGGACCATATGGGATGCGGGGATCGAACCCGGCCTGCACAGGCCTGCCGCATGCAAGGCAAATGCCCTACCGCTGGGCTATCGCTCCCGAGGCTCCTTCTCCCAGACGCCGCTATGTCTGATGCCAGGTCCCTGGCAGGGTGGTGCACCCTCTGTCAATGAGCTCCACGTCTCCCCACCTGGGCACACAACCCTAGCAGTGCCTTCGGGCCACTGACCTGAGGCTGGCACTGAGCCGGTAACATCCCACCCCACCTGCAGCCCCTGCTATGAGGCAGGGTCTCTGCATCTGCTCCCAGGCATGCCCACTTCCTCACCTCATTTCTGGTGGGCCCGTTGTTTCCTACCTAGAACATCGCCTTCCCCCCAATCTCTCTGCATGTCCAGCTTCTGCTGGGCCTTTGTGGACTGCTCTGGCAGCTCCTGCTGCCCCTGACTGCCCCCTCCCCCACTCCTCGGTATCAACTCCACTGGGCACCGACTGTACCAGCATCACCTTTGCCTAGCTCAGAAACCTGCTTTGGGGCTCTGGGCCCGGTGCAATGCTTGTGTGCGCCGCCTGCGGGAATATCTGCTGTGTAAATGGAAACCTGAACATGCAGTGGCCCGTCTCCTGGACACCCGGCCTGGAGGGAAGGTGTCAGGGCCCCTCGCGGCCCTGGGCTCAAGAATTGTATCTGGGCACATTTGCTGTGACTTCTGTGCACAGTGCCCGAGGAAGGGGCTGGTGGAGGCCGGGCAAGAGCAGGACTCTTAACACCGGGGCAGAACTGGGCCCAGCAGCTCAGCGGAATACAGCTTCATTCACTGTTTGTGGCCGTTTTGTTTGGGTTTGGGGGCCACCTCAGCTGTCCTCAGGGTGCACAGCAGGCTCTGCCCTCAGGGCTCTGCACTCCTGGTGGTGCAAGGGGGAACACAGGGGCTTCCAGAAACCCAGCAAGGGGAGCACCAAGCACACTGTGTTGTCTGGCCCTGGGGAAGGCGTCGCTGGAGCAGAGCTGTGCTCGCCCCTTTCGGTGCTCCCTCGGGGGTCTCGGCCTAAGATGACAACAGGGCAAGCAATGGCAGCGACTATCTGGCCCTTCACAGAAGCCGGCTGACCCCTGCCGAGGGGTCCTAGGTGGCTCTTAAGCCTGCACAAGCTATAGCTGGTGTCTAGGTGGTCCCTAACTTCCCACCCAGGAGCCCGGCAGAACCATTTCCTCAAGTGCGCCCCAGACCCTGCCCCCTGCTGTCCTGTAGCCACTCACCTTGTCCACCTTGTCCAGCCAGTCCTTGTTGGCCGCCAGCTCAGCCATGAAAGGCCTGGTGCTTCTGCCACTTGGTGTGCAGGTTGCGTGCCTCGTCATAAGACACATCCTGCGCCGTGAGCATCTTCTCGTCGATCCAGAGCTTCAGCTGGGGAAGAGCGAGGCCCAGAGGGCGGGGTGAGCCAGAGGAAGCGGCTTTGGGAGTGGGGGAGGCGGAGTGCGAGCTGGGAGGCCACAGGGGCCAGGGGCCTCACCTCGTGGCAGTCTTGGATGAAGTGCTGCTCTTCCCTGTTGTCCGAAGGCGGCCCAGCAACTGCTGCACGGCCTCCTGGTTCTTCCTATGCCTGCAAGGACAGTCCCTCGTGAAGCCCTGGGCGTGGCGACAAGGAGGTGGCCCTCTAACTAGCCAGAGGCCGCAGGCCCTGGACAGGACAGTCCTGTGGGAACCACTAGAGCCAAGGAATGAGGCCCAGCTTCCAGCCATCAGAGGACACTGGTCACCGCTGGGAGGCGCAAAGCTCCCAGCCCGCACCCCAAACCCTTCCCCAGCACCTCCCCCTCTCCTTGCCTGTACCCCAGCCCTGCTGTGGGCGGTGCGTGAGCCCACACTCTCTGGGCCTTGTCCCACCTGCTCCCGATGGAGTCCGCCTTCTCCTGAATCTTCTCCGTGGATGTTGCCGCTGGATACGAGCTGGCGCCCGCCTCCAGCAGCCCACGGATTCGCTCCCCGCTGGCGTCCATGGTGCTCGCAAAGTCCTCCAGCTTCTTTATGGCGGCGTCTGCGGCCTGCAGACTTCCGGGCATCTCCGTGTGCGACAAGACGTACTCCTGGGTGGGAAGGGGGTTCTCGCTGGGCTCACAGGTTGAGGGGTGCCCTTGGGGGAGGCAGGGGCCCAGTAGGGGGCCCCAGGAAAGTTTCCTGTGCAAGTCCTCATGGGCCCTCTGGAAGAAACCGCTCTGAGCCGGCTGGCCCCAGCGAGGCGCACTGTGTCCTCGCTGGTTTAGGTATGTGCCCTTAGCAGCTGTTTCTTACAGGACCCCGTGAGGGACCCCTCTGCCCCCTGCCCCCTCGCTCCCGGCCCTTCATCCCTGGGGTGCCGCCCCACCCCGGGCGCTCACCTGGCTGCTCAGCACGCCCTCCGCCTGGCGCGCGTCCGAAGGAAGCCCTGGAAGCCGTGGGCCTGGGCCAGGCGGCCCTGTCGGCTTTCCCACATGCGGCCCAGCTCTTCCCAGCCCGTGCCCAGGGCTTCCAGCCGCTGTCGCAGAAAGAGGCACTGGGGGTCGGCCTGGTCCCGGGTCACCTCCTCGCCCACGGCACGCAGCCGGCTGTACTCGCTCTGCGCCCGCTCCACCTCTCCCGCAGGGCTGCGTGTTGGGCCAGGAGGGCCTCGGCCTCGGGCAGGGTGGCTGGTCCCTCCTCCGGGGCCACGGCCGTCTGCGTGCGCCCCAGCCATGCTTGGAAGTCGTCCAGGCTGCGCAGGAAGTTCTGCAGCCGCCGCGACTCCCCCAGTGACTCCTCGGCGGCCGCATGGTGGCCCTCAGATCCTCCCAGCCGGCCTGGACCTCGGCGGCGGGCGTTGATGGCGGCGCCTGGGCGGGTGGCGGTGGCCAGGGCGTCCGCCTCGCGCGTCAGCTCGCCCACGCGGGCGGCGATGGCCTCCAGGTCCCGCTCTGTGCCTGCCAGCTTCCGCTGCAGTGCCAGCACACCCGCCAGGTCGTTGCCCAGGTCCTGGGTGGACTCGATCACCTTGGTCTTCTCCCTCATCCAGGCCTGCGTCTCGGTGCACTCCAGGTGGTAGTTCTGGATGCTCAGGGCTGAGGTCAGGGCTGCCTTCTTGCCATCTGCCAGGGACCGGAAGTGCTGCCACCTGGGAGCAGAGAGAGGGCCCGGGGTCCCCGGGGCTCAGTCCCTGCCTTGTGCTGGGGCAGCTGTAAGCTGCGTCTCTCTTCCTTACTCGGCCTCTGCCTCTCCTGGATTCTGAGGCTACCGGGGTGACCCGGCAGGGTGAGAGATCAAGCTGGGGGCTCCCTGCACGCAAAGCCGCGCCGGAAGGGCCCTGAGCCTTTTCTCCAGTCCGCTGACTCACCAAGGCTGTGCCCATCTCCTCCCGTTCTCTCGTCCAGGGATGGCCTCTTCAGACCACCTACTCCCCTTTCTCCTGTACAGCCCCCACAACAGGCTCCACTTTCTCTCTCTGAGCCTCTGTCCCTGCCCCATCCCGCCCCAGCCCCACTCCGGCCACCTGTGGTTGAGCTGGTGCTGGGTGCTGACGATAGTGTCCCTGCTAGGGGTTGGCCTTGAGCAGCTGCTCGGCAATGTCGTTCACTGTGGTGACCCGTGCTGCCAGGGCGTTCATCTCGGGCTCCAGGGTCTCGAACCTGACGGGACCGGATGGGGTTAGTTCCTGGGACACCTCCAGAATTTTTTCTTTTTTCGCTTTTTGGATCACACCCATGATGCTCAGGGGTTACTCCTGGCTCTGCACTCCTGGTGGTGCTTGGGGGCCATATGGGATGTGAGGGATCAAACCCAGCTGCATGCAAGGCAAATGCCCTCCCTGCTGGACTATTGCTCCGGCCCCAACTATTCACAGTTTGGGACTGGATAAGACCTGAGCATTGCCAGATGTGATCCCCCAAAAAAACACAACTATTCACTTTTTTCATGAAAACACAAACCGGATAGCTGCCGAGACTCAAAGGGATATAATCCGAGCAGGGGCTGAGGTGGGGCCCGCCCTCCCAAGGCCTGCGGGCGGGGGCTGCCCCGGGACCCACCTCTGCTGCACCACCTCCAGGTCCTCCAGGCGCTCCGGCAGCGTCAGCCCGTTCAGCCACTGCTCCTTCTCGTCCACCCACAGCCCGCAGGCCCGGCCTCGCTGAGCATGGTGTAGAGTGCCAGGGCCGCTTCCAGGGCGCGTGCCCGCTCGCCCGCCCGGGCCTGCAGCTCCTCGTAGTCCCGCTCCAGTGCGGGCACCCTGCACCTCAGGGGGGTATGGCTGAGCGCAGCCGGCAGGGCGGCTGCCTGGTCCCGCAGGGCGTCCAGGAGTGGGCGGTGGCGCGGATCTCCTCCTCCAGGGCCGGTGCTGCGGGCCAGCGTCTGGGTGGAGAACTCCTCGTGGCCCAGCTCGGGGCTGGACACCAGGCGCAATGCGTCCACCAGCCACGCTTCCATGTCGTTGGCATCCGCCTGGAACTGGTAGAGGCTGGCGGCCTGGGCCAGCCGCTGGGCGGCTCCTCAGCCAGGGCTTCCAGCCTCTCCCACTGTGCCTGGAGCTCGGCAGTGCGGGCGCCGCTTGGCTGGCCCCGGATGGCCCTCGGCCACCAGCTGCTGGCCCTGCTCCAGCGTGAGCTTCAGGGGCCCCAGGCGGCCGCTCATCTCGCCACGCAGGGCAGCGTGCTTGCTGAGCAGGCGCAGGACGCCGGTCAGGTCCCGGCCGTGTCAGCCGAGGCCAACAGGTGCTGCTGCTCCCGGACCCAGGCCTCGGCCTCACCGGCCTCCCAGAGGAACCTCCACAGGCGCCGCGACTCCTCGAGGCGGGCTCGCCGTGCCGCCGCCAGCTCACACAGGGACTCGTAGCTCTGCTCCAGGGCAGACACCGCTCCGACACCAGCTGCGGGTCACACGGTTTGTACTCTGAAAAAGCCCAGCAAGAGGGGAGAGCTGTCACCCAGCCCCCCACGGCCCCGCCACTGCCCTGTCGGCTGCATCCACCCCCCCACCCCCCCATTCTCGTCCCGGGCCCTCCTCGGCCAGAGCCTTCCCCCCCAAGTCTCACCTTTGTCGGGTCGGAGAAGCGCAGCGCCGGCGCCTGCGGCCGCACCCTCTCGGCCTGCACGCCCGATGTCGGCCTCCACCAGCTCATGCCGCTGCAGCAGGTCCTCCACCCGGCCAGGTGCTTGCCCAGGTCTGGGGACTGCAGCTGGCCCTGCGGCCTAAGGTTCGGTGAGCGCCCCCGCACCCCTCACTGGCACACCCCAGTTCTGACCTGCACCCAGACCTCTTCAAGCCCTCTTCCCGGGGAGGCAACCCCCTAACCAAATCCTGCTCCAGGGTCACTCCTGGCTGTGCCCAGGGGACCATATGGGATGCTGGAGATCAAACTTGGGTTGGCATGTGCAAGGCAAATACACGTCTACTGTACTATTGCTCTGGTCCCACGTACTTTGTTTATTTAGTTTTGGGGGGCCATGCACAGCAGTGCTCAGGGTTTACTCCCGGCTCTGTGCTCAGTGGAGCACGGATGGCACTAGGAGTTGGATGTGTTCAAAGCAAGAGGCCTTCCTTACCCACTCTACTACCTCTCCGGTCATTTATTTATCTATTTATTTATTTACGTCCCATCCGGTGATGCTCGGGGGTTACTCCTGGCTCTGCACTCGGGAATTACTCCTGGAGGTGCTCTGGGGACCGTATGGGATGCCGGTCAGTGCATGCAAAAGCAAACACCCTGCCCGGTGTGCTATCACTCCAGCCCCTATTTTATTATTATTTTTTAATTTTTTATTTTTTTTTTTGCTTTTTGGGTCACACCGGCAATGCTCAGGGTTTCTCTTTGCTCTGCACTCAGGATTTACTCCTGGCGGTGCTCGGGGACCATATGGGATGCCGGGGATCTAACCCGGGCGGCTGAGGCCAGCCGCGTGCAAGGCAAACGCCCTACCAGCTGGCCTATTGCTCCGGCCCCCTATTTTATTTTTAAAGGGGCCACAATTGGTGGTGATGCAGGGGTGGAGGTATTGGGGGGCTGGAGATGATAGACCCTCCCAAGGATGCTCTGTCTGGGTATACGGGCCTGATGTTCAGAGCAAAGGCCTGCAAGTGCCCACCAGGGCCAACCGCAGTGTCCAGGGGCCACAGAGCACCAGAAGTCACACTCTGGGCCGAGCAAGCGCGCTATCGCTTAAAGCCACGTACCCGGCCCCTCAAAGTGCTCTTTTCAAGAAGGCAAGGGCCGGAGGATAGCTCACAGCACATGCTTTGCTCGCAGGAGGTCTGGGGCTGACACCTGGTACCGCCACGGCCCCTGAGCACAGAGCTGGGGTTAGCCCAGCATCTCTAAGTACAGTCCCAACACCAGAGAGCCAGAACCCTTCCACACCAAAACAACAAAAACAGTGGACTCATTCGTTCCCCCTGCTCTAAAACCATCTAATCACTCACTCTCATTGGTCGCCATGACTTGAAATAACCACCCCCCACGCCCCCGCCCAGGCTGGGGGCTGCCTCTCGGCTTCCGCTCAGTCCTGCTGGCTCCTTATCCCACGTATCGCTGGTGCAGGCCGGGGACTGCCCGCTGTGCCTCTGCTGAGAAGGCTCGCTCGCCCCTGCCCAGGACGGTTGGACATGGCCTGCCCGGCCTCTGTGCCCAGCTCGTTCCCAGGGCTGTGTGCGCACGCGCTTTGTTTGCTAGCCCAGGACGGAAGCTGTCACTCAGCTCATCTGAGCCGCTGCGCTGCAGGCGGCGTTTCTCGAAGATGCTTCCCCGTGGCCGCCCGCCCCTACCTTCATCTCCTCCATCCAGTCCATGAGGTAAAGCAGGTCCTGAAACACCTTCTGCAGCTCCAGGTTGAGGAGCAGCCGCTCCGCCGCCGCCTGCCACCATCTGCGCAGGAAGTCCCAGAGCCGTGCCACGTTGTGCTGCGCGCGATGCGCTTGATGTCGTGGTAGCGCTCGGCGGCCAGCTCGGCAGCCACCGCGTCCACTGCCTGCCGCGGCCGCTGTAAGCCACGATGTCCGTCTCGATGGCCTCGTGCTTCCGCTGGCGGCCTCCACAGCTGCCAGCTCCAGCCCGAAGTTGTCCTGAGGCAGATGCAAGCAGGAAAGGTTAGGGAGCTCCGAGGGCGACTCTGTGAACCCCACCGGCCCCCGGGCATGCCACTCACTGTAAGGCGCCCCCAGACTGCAGCCAGGCTCACTAGCCTCAGCCTCCAGGCCCTGGTTCCAGGGATGTCCTGCGTTATCACCCTCCCACCCCTTTTCTATTCCCTGTCACACCGGTGATGCTTAGGGGTTACCCCTGGCACCACACTCAGGAATTACGCCTGGCAATGCTCGGGGACCATCTGGGATGCCGGGATCGAACCGCATGCAAGGCAAACACCCTGCCGCTGTGCTATCGCTCCAGCCCCTTTCACCAGCTCCCTTTTTCCAGGGCCCGCAGTTCCACCTGGGACACGAGGCGCTGGTTCTCGCTGAGCCAGGTCTCCCGCATGGCGGCCTTGCGGTCGAAGCGGGCGGCCAGCTGCTCCAGCTTCTCCTGGCGGATGAGCTCTGTGCGCAGGGCCAGCTCGCGTTCGTGCTCGGCTTTCTCCAGCCGCTCCCAGGCCTGCGGGCGGCAGGATTAGGAGCGAGCAGCTGGGCCTTGGGGAGTGAGGAGGGCGGGGGAAGCCCTGGACGCTCGGTCTAGTGGGTCGGTGGAATGTGGCTGGTGAGACACCGTGATGGAAGAACGAAAGCACGGAGCCTCGGGAAAGTGATGTCAGCGGGTGGACAGGACCCTGGCCAGGGGCTGGGGTGGGGACCCCTGGGCTGGTTTGTGCTGTAGGTCCACTGACACTTGCGTTCATTTTATATTGTCCGGGAGAAGCTAGAAGGAGGGGAATGTCAGCGAACCGGAACACGGCAAGGGACCGGAGTTTCCATTTTTGTTTTCACAGGGGCCAGCCCAGGGGGCATTCAGGGGACCATGCAGGGCCTCACAAACGGGCAAGGCACGTGCTCTGCCCCCTCGGCCTCTGGAGGTCAAATGTCATGTAAGGTCATGACCTCTGGAGGTCAAATGTGACTTTGAAGGAGGAGGACAGGGACATGCTGATGGCGCAGAGGGGTGAGGGTCCGGTAGAACACGGGGGATGGTGTGGGCAGTGGGGGGCCAGACCTTGTTGATGTCGGAGATGAGGCGGCCCTCGCGCGGCGTGTACACCTTCTGGTTGTTGGCTCGCAGCTTGCTCTGGATGGTGAAGAGCAGCACCTCCAAATTCCCTTTCTCCGTGAACCTGGGCGGGGCAAGTAGCCAGGTCAGGGTTGAGGTCAAAGGTCACCAGACGGCCTGCGACCTCTGTGCTTTCCACAGGGTTGTCCGGGGTGTTTTCCTCTTTCCCAAAGCAGTACATGCTCGAATGTGATAGCCAGAAAGTTCTGACAAACCCAAAGGACGTTCATTTGAAACCCACACACGAAGGACCCTGTCTCTTGCGGGTACTGGTTTCATTTTTGTTCTCAGAAAAGACAGAGTCCTGCCCAGGAATGTAGTGGCCGAGTCAGGCCTCTCAGGGTTGGGAGGTGTATGGGCAAAGGAATTCTCAGTCACCACTTCCTCCTACCGGCCCTGCTTTCCAGACCGAGAAACTGAGGCACCAAGAGTCCAATTAAGTGGTTCAGTGCTTGGTACCTGCTGAATGGCAGAGCCAGGTCGTAACATTGGTGTTTGGACCTGGATGCTCAGCCTGTGGCTCTCTGCTGTCTCCACAGCCCTCTGCTGTCTCCACAGCCCTCTGCTGTCTCCACAGCCCTCTGCTGTCTCCACAGCCCTCTGCTGTCTCCACAGCCCTCTGCTGTCTCCACAGCCCTCTGCTGTCTCCACAGCCCTCTGCTGTCTACTCAGCCCTCTGCTGTCTCCACAGCCCTCTGCTGTCTACACAGCCCTCTGCTGTCTACACAGCCCTCTGCTGTCTCCACAGCCCTCTGCTGTCTCCACAGCCCTCTGCTGTCTCCACAGCCCTCTGCTGTCTCCACAGCCCTCTGCTGTCTACACAGCCCTCTGCTGTCTCCACAGCCCTCTGCTGTCTCCACAGCCCTCTGCTGTCTCCACAGCCCTCTGCTGTCTCCACAGCCCTCTGCTGTCTCCACAGCCCTCTGCTGTCTCCACAGCCCTCTGCTGTCTCCACAGCCCTCTGCTGTCTCCACAGCCCTCTGCTGTCTCCACAGCCCTCTGCTGTCTCCACAGCCCTCTGCTGTCTCCACAGCCCTCTGCTGTCTCCACAGCCCTCTGCTGTCTACACAGCCCTCTGCTGTCTACTCAGCCCTCTGCTGTCTCCACAGCCCTCTGCTGTCTACACAGCCCTCTGCTGTCTCCACAGCCCTCTGCTGTCTCCACAGCCCTCTGCTGTCTACTCAGCACTCTGCTGTCTCCACAGCCCTCTGCTGTCTCCACAGCCCTCTGCTGTCTCCACAGCCCTCTGCTGTCTCCACAGCCCTCTGCTGTCTCCACAGCCCTCTGCTGTCTCCACAGCCCGCTGCTGTCTCCACAGCCCTCTGCTGTCTCCACAGCCCTCTGCTGTCTCCACAGCCCTCTGCTGTCTCCACAGCCCTCTGCTGTCTCCACAGCCCTCTGCTGTTCTACACAGCCCTCTGCTGTCTCCACAGCCCTCTGCTGTCTCCACAGCCCTCTGCTGTCTCCACAGCCCTCTGCTGTCTCCACAGCCCTCTGCTGTCTCACTCAGCCCTCTGCTGTCTCCACAGCCCTCTGCTGTCTCCACAGCCCTCTGCTGTCTACACAGCCATCTGCTGTCTCCACAGCCCTCTGCTGTCTACACAGCCCTCTGCTGTCTACACAGCCCTCTGCTGTCTCCATAGCCCTCTGCTGTCTCCACAGCCCTCTGCTGTCTCCACAGCCCTCTGCTGTAAACTCCACTGTCTGTGTACAGGTGCGTGGCGACAGCTCTTTTTTTTTATGGGTTACACCCAGCAATGCTCAGGGGTTGCTCCTGCACTCAGGAATTACTCCTGGCAGTGCTGGGGGATCATATGGGATGTTGGGATCGAACCCGGTTGGCTGTGTGCAAGGCAAACGCCTTCCCCTCCTGCCCCTAGGTGGCAGGTCTAACCACAGCTAAATTCCTTCCCCCACCTCTTTTTGGTCTGTTTTGGGTCCATACCCAGCGATGCTCGGGGTTACTCCTGTCTGTGCACTTAAGAATTGCTCCTGCTGGAGTCGGGCCCATTTGGGATGCTGGGGAAAAAACTGGGCGGTTGCTTGAAAAGCAAACACCCTCCCTGCTGTACTATTGCTCCAGCCCCCCAAAGTCTTTCTCCTTTGCTTGGCTTCCCTGAGCACCCTGCGTGCCCAGCAAGGCACTCCTTTTCTTCCATGGAGGTCACCTTGGAGTACGGCCTCGAGGCCACTGTGTGTTCAGTGCCCTTACTAGGGCTTTCGGGCTCACAGACACCTTTGCTCCCCCACAACAGATGTTTTCTCAATACTAGTTTAGGTGCTGGGACATTTTAACTCCAAGTTCGATAACAGAAGAATACAGATGTTTTAGCATCTGGCGTATGATACAACCGCCTTCTGCAACTTCACCTTGGAAGACAGTTGGTTGCTACAACAACCCATAAGCACCTGTGACGGGCGGGCCACCAGCCACGTTCCTGTGCGGTCACCTGCGACATGCCCCAGCGGCCTGAGCTCGGGCTAGACCCTCTGATACCGGATAATCCTTTTTTAAGTTAATTTTCTAGGCCGGAGCAAATAGTACAGAGGGTATGTCACCTGCCTCACCTATAGCTAACTCAAGTTGGATCCCCAGCACACCTGAGCACCTCCGGGGTGATCCCGAGCACAAACCGAAAATAAGTTTGTTGTTTCTTTTTTTTCTGCTTTTTTTTGGGTCACAGCTGGCAATGCTCAGGGGTTACTCCTGGCTCTGCACTCAGGAATCACTCCTGGCAGTGCTCGAAGGATCATATGGGATGCCGGGGTTCGAACCCGGGCTGGCATGGGTCGGCCTCGTGCAAGGCAAACGCCCTTCCCACTGGACTATAGCCCACCGAAAATAAGTTTTATTTAGGAAATATGAGAGAGAAATCTCATAAAGTTAAAAAAAAGTTAACTCCAGGAAACCTGCCTTCCCTTTTTCTTTTCCCTTTGTGTTTTGCAGGGCCGGGGTGGAGCTCATGGGCTTCACACACGCACGCCAAAGCTCATCACCAAACTCCCTCCCGCCTTTGTGCCAAGAACTTTTTGTTTTTAAGCCACAATGGAGGTGTCCAGGGATCCCTCCTGCCTCTGCTTAGGGATCACTAGTGGCAGGCTAGGGGAACCTTATGGGGAGCTGGGGACTGAACCCCAGTCGGCCAGGTGCAAGGTAAGCACCCCACCTGCAGGACTATTACTACAAACCCAGTACTTCTGTTTTTTCTTTTTGGGTCACAACCACCCAGCAATGCTCAGGTATTACTTCAGGCTCTGGAATTACTCCTAGTGGTGCTCGGGAACCATAAGGAATGCCGGGGACCAAACCTGGTTGGCCACGTGCAAGGCAAATGCCCTTCCTGCTCTGGTCAAGGATCAATCATTTTATTTTTGGGAGGTTTACAACCTGGCGATGCTCAGAGATTACTCCTGGCAGTGCTCAGGGAACCATATGGGATACTGGGGATTGAACCTGGGTTGGTCGTGTGCAAGGTAAACACTACCCATTGTGCTATCTCTCTGGCCCCTATAATCTTATCTGTGTAGCTCACCCTGCTTCTACAGAAAGCCTTCCAAAGCATGACTTTTTCCTTTTTTTTTTTTTTTTTAAATTATACAGATACCAGTAACAATTATAGACTATTCCATGATGATGGACGGTTTGAGGCTTTTATTTGGAGCAAGCGGTGCCCGGGCGCTACTAGCTGGACAGACATAGGAGATGTTACGGGGCCGCTCGCAAATCGAGATGAACGGGAAGACAGGATCAGACAAAATTAAAATGAGAATAGCCGGGCCAGAGCGATAGCCCAGCGGATAGGGCGTTTGCCCGCTGCCGGCCCATGCTGGCCCGGGTTCGATCCCCGGCATCCCATATGGTCCCCCGAGCACCGCTAGGAGTAATTCCTGAGTGCAGAGCCAGGAGTAACTCCTGAGCATTGCTGGGTATGACCCAAAAAGCAAAAAAAAAAAAAATAAATAATAAAAAATAAAATGAGAATAGCCATTAACAAATTCACTCATGAATTTCGAGCCAATAAATCTTCCCATGGTCAATACTTTACAGACACTTGACAATTCAAATTTTCTGGGGGCTGGAATGCTAGTATAGTGGGTAGGGATTGTGTTTAGGGAACCACCATATGGGATGCTGGGGGTTGAACTTAGGTTGGGTGAGTGCAAGGCAAGTGCCTATTCACTGTACTATCACTCAGGCCCCTGGTTTTCCTTTATAACCTGTAAGCATTTAAAACTTTTTTTTTTTTTTTGGGTCATTGAAATGTTCAGGGTTTCCTCCTGGCTCTACACTCAGGAATTACTCCTGGTGGTGCTCAGGGGACCATATGGGATGCTGGAGATGGAACCCAGGTTGGCCGCATGCAAGGCAAACGCCCTCCCTGCTGTACGACTGCTCAGGCCCCAGCATTTAAAACTTTTTGTGGCAGCCAAAGAGACAGCACAGTGAGTAAGCTGTTTGCCTTGCACACATCTAACCTGGGTTCGGTCCCTTACATCCCACAGGACCCTGGAAATGCCAGGAGTGATTCCTGGGTACAGAGCCAGGACTAAGCCTTGAGCACCGATCGCCAGGTGTGGGCCAAATAAATGACTAAATAAATAAAACAGTTTTGCCTTGCGAGTGAGACAGCTCATCTACTGAAGCACGCTTCTCACGTGGCGCCCTGGGCCTCCATTCCTGCCACTAGCCGGTCCCCTGGCGCAGCAGCGCCCTTTCTGTTGTTTCGAACCACTTCCAGCATCTGAACTGGGGAAGAGTCTCCATCAGGTGTTGCTCAGTTTCCCTCCAGAAACCGGCGGGGCACAGCTACCCTCATCCAGGCTGCCCCTGCTGCAGGCACGGCTCGGGCGGGGTGTGGTGGGGAGCACGTTGCCGGCGGCTTCTCCACGGTGCGGTAGGAGTTGAAGGACTGCAGCTGGTTCTGGACCCCACTCAGGGAGTTGGCCAGTTGCCGGTCATTGAGGGTCACGATCATCTGCTCGATCCACTGCAGCAGCTCCGAGGCCAGGGACTCGTACTTCTCCACCAGGCGCTCTGCCTCCATGGCGTGGTCCAGCACCTGCAAAGGCAGCCACGTGGGGGCCCCTGGCGCACACGGCGCCCCACCTCTCGCCAGTCTCAGGGGAAAAGCGCCGCAGGCCGGGCCGTCTCTGGCCGTCACGCAGACGGCCCGAGCGGGTACCTTGCCGATTCTTTTGCCCTCCACGGCCAGGGCTTTCATCTTGAGAAGTAGTGGTAGTACGTGGCCACGTAGGTGATGATGGATTTCTCATCCGGCTGGTCGACGTTCACATCTGACAGAGAGGCCCACTCGGGTCAGAGGCCCAGCACTGACCTGGGCCCATCCCCTGGCTTCCCAGCCATCCTCAGGCTCACATCACCTCGGCTTCCTTCAGAGCCAACACGAGTCATATGGACTGAAAGAAAGCCCTTTCTTCCCCTCTGTGAAATTCTGAAATGAGCTGAGTACAAAAGCTTAAAAGAAGGCTTTTACCCCTGTCTCCCCAGGAGCCCAGCTGAGGCCCTCGGGAAGGAAAGGCAAGAAGGGGCCAGAGCGACAGCCCAGTGGGGAGGGCGTTTGCCTTGCACATGGCCAACCCGGGTTTGATCCCAGCATTCCATGTGGTCCCCCGAGCACTGCCAGGAGTGAGTGATTCCTGAGAGCAGAGCCAGGAGTAACCCCTGAGCATCACCGCTGTAACCCAAAAAAGTCAACCAAAAAAACAAAAAAGGAGGGGCTGGAGCGATAGTCCAGCGGGTATGGCGTTTGCCTTGCACGTGGCCGGCCCATGCTGACCCGGGTTCGATCCCCGGCATCCCATATGGTCCCCCGAGCACCGCCAGGAGTAATTCCCTGAGTGCAGAGCCAGGAGTAACCCCTGAGCATCGCCGGGTGTGACCCAAAAAGCAAAAATAAAATAAAATAAAATAAAAAGGCAAGAAAAGGGGGCCGGAGCGATAGCCCAGCGGGTAGGGCGTTTGCCTTGCACGCGGCTGGCCTATGCTGGCCCGGGTTCGATCCCGGCATCCCATATGGTCCCCAAGCACCGCCAGGAGTAATTCCTGAGTGCAGAGCCAGGAGTAACCCCTGAGCATTGCCAGGTGTGACCCCAAAAAGCAAAAAAAAAAAAAAAAAAAGGCAAGAAAAGGAAGAGTGTGTCGTCTGTGGCTGGATCGTGGGTGTACGGCTGGATGCCATCTTAGTTCAGGAACAGAGAGAAGGTCCCAGCTGCCTCCCGAGGGGTTTGGAGCAAAGGCCCTGGCAGCGGGGACAGGCAGGGGCTCAGGGGCCACCTCGGGGCACATCTTGGCTCTGGCTGACCTCAGTAACAAAGCTCAGAGAAGCAAGTGTCCTTCCAGCCCGGCAGCCTCTGCCACAGGACCCCCGCAGCGCTCATGGACATGAAATATGGGGGTTCTCTGGATTCGGGCAGACTCTGAGCACGGAGCCCGAGCCGTGCTGGGACCCCACAGCGAGCCGGAGTCACTGGGACCGGCTCAGAACATTCCAGGCCTCTAAGTATCCCTGGAATTCTCCAAGCTGGGCTTTGCCTTTGCTCCCAAGGAACCTCCGGCCGGGATGGCCCCCACTGCTGTCGCAGAGGTCTGTCAGGGATGGGACGCGGCCAGCCAAGACCTGGGTCCACCCACGAGCTGCAGGAGGCGCCTCCTGTGGGCTGACCCTGGGTTCTGGCACTGAGGACAGCACTGCTGGACCTACGCTGACCCTGGGCAAGCCAGTCAGCCTTCCTACACCCCACCCCCGCAAAAACAGGCTACTAATGCACCCACTCCACAGAGGGGCGGCAGGGACTGGATTCGTCAAAGCAGGTCAAGGTCCAGGTGTACGGACAAGCCTGAGGCAACAGCAAGATCTCCAGCACCTGGGCCTGACCGCGGGGTCAGCTGACGGGGGCCTGGGCTCGGGGAGGCCATGATGTCCTGTGGCTTCATCCAGCCCCGGGAACAGGAAACCAAGAAGACCTCAAGAGCCCACAGGGTCCAATCTGTTCACATACACAAGTAAACTGAGGCACGGGGAAGCAGGTCCCCAGCAGCCTTTCCTCACAAATTCCCTTTTTATTTCTTTCAGAGTTTTTTTTTTTCTCTTTGGGTCATACCCAGTGATGTTCAGGGGTTTCTCCTGGCTCTGCACTCAGGAATTACTCCTGGCGGTGCTCAGGGGACCTTATGGGATGCTGAGGATCGAACCTGGTTCGGCCGCATGCAAGGCAAACGCCCCTACCTGCTGTGCTGTCGCCCGGCCAGATAAAACAATTTGAACGTCATCAAGTCCATCCTTTGTAAGTATTTGGGAGAGACCTTTACACATTTTGGGGCCACACGTGGTGGTGCTCAGGAGACCTTATGTAGCGCAAGGGGATCGAATCGAGGTGGGCTGTGCACAAGGCTGTGCCTTAACCCCGGCACCTCTCTCCAGCCCTGACGTTCACCTTCTGCACTGCGGGGCAAGTTCACAGCATGCACAGCCCCATCAAGCTAATGCCGGGACATTCCGTCACCCCCCCCCCCACCCCCCCCACAAGAAACCTCCTACTCACCAGCCGTTACTCCCCCTTCCCCCTGCCTCAGCCCCCTGGCGCCACCCTTCCTGGTTTCTTGTTCAGGGCCCCACTCTCCTGTAGCTCCGCCCACCTTCAGGATCCAGCAGCTTCGTGAGCCCCAGCTCCTTCTCGGCCACGTTGAAAGCGTTCTGCAGGTTGTAGTGAGCGTTACACTTCTTCAGGGACTCGAAATCCAGCAGGTCTGGCCTGGGGCAGGGACAGAGGGGCCGGAAGCATATGAGCTCCTCCGAAAGGAAACAAAGCCTTTTGCATTGTCCTCCCTAAATCACCGACCATCCTTGGTCCAGACAGGTGCCCACCCGTGGCCAAGACCCGCGATTCCCCTGGGAAACGTGCAGACACCCCACATTTGGGCTTATCCCTCTTGGTTTACGGCACGTCACACTGCCGTGGGTGTGTGATTGCTGGGTGCACGTGCGTGTGTGTCCAGCATCTCTCACCGGTGCTTGTGAACAATGGCATTGAAAGCCAGTCCATCCCTCCAGCTGGTGGTGAAGTTGTGCACGTTGACATTGGGGTACCTGGAAAGAGACAGCAGGAAAATCAGGGAGTAGTGCCAGAATGTTCTTACGACCCTCCTCTGGGTCCCAGGCACCCAAGCTCCAGCCCACGCGCCTGGGTGCCCCCACCCTCCCGGCTCCACCCGGGGGCCTCACCCTGCCGTCTTCATCTGGCACCAGAGCAGCAGGGCGTCCTTGGCTGACTTCTTCTCCTTGTTGTCTTCCGTCTCCACGCTGATGTCTTGGATCTAGGAGGGAGAGGAGGAAGCACCCGGCTTGAGCAGAGACACTCGGGGCACACGGCGGCGGGAAGTGGGTAATGGATGTGGCTAGAGAGGAACAGACTTTGAGGACTTGCCCTGGGTGGGAGGCAGAACCACCAAACCCTGGGCAAAGGGGACTGAGGCATAGCAAATGGGCAGGGTCAGATGGAAGAGCTTGGAAGGGCAGGACAAGCCCCGGTGGGTGGGAACAGCAGGTGGGCAAGGAGGGACCATTTCCAGGGGGCTAGTTTCAAAGGTGAAAGCGGAAAAGCTTGCTTGGGGCAGGTGGGGGTTGTGGTGGGGCAGGCGTGGGGCTGGGGGAGGGACTCGCCAGGTTTTGCACCATCTCCATGCTCAAGGCATAAGAAGGAGCAAGAGGGGCCGGAAAATTCGCACAGCGGGAGGGCATCTGCCTTGTACGCAGCTGACCCAGGTTCGATCCCCAGTATCCCATATGGACCCCAGAGCACCATGAGGAATAATTCCTGAGTGGAGAGCCAGGAGTAACCCCCTGAGCCAAAGAGTCAAAAAAAAAAAGGGAGGAGGAGGAGCATGGGGCCGGAGCGATAGCCCTGCGGGAGGACGTTAGCCTTGCATGTGGCCAACTCGGGTTCAATCCCCGGCATCTCATATGGTCCCACAAGCATCTCCAGGAGTAATTCCTGAGTGCAGAGCCAGGAACAACCCCTGAGAACTGCTGGGTGTGGCCCAAAAAGAAAAAAAGAAGGAGGAGCAGGAGACTGATTGGAGGAAGGTGAGCAGAAATGCAGAGATGTGGGCCCAGACCCCCAGGTCACTGGGGCCCCCTGGGAGGAGCAGTGTGGGAAATGCCCCATCCCTGTGAAGCTCCAGGTGGTCAGTCTCCTATGGGCGCCCAGACAGTCCACAGGACACCCGCCCCAAGACCTGAGATCCCCCGCCCTCCTGAAATGACGTTGCCCTAGAAGGTTCTGGAACCCTCCTGTTGCCCGGTAGGAGCAGAGCAGCCCAAGGTGTGCTGGGTCCCAGGTACCTGGAACCGAAGGATGATGGTCCAGACCAGGCCGAGGGTGAGCCGGTGGTTCCGTCCACGATGTCGTGGGAGCCCATGTTCTCCAGGTGCACCTTCTGCTCCTTCAGGAACTGCAGTGCCTTGTCCACGTTCTCCAGGCAGTGGATCCGCATGCGGCCCTTGGTGGGCTTGGGCTGTGGCGGGCCGGGGGTCAGCACAGCCGGGGCCAACAGGGCTCCTCCCCCACGTCCTCCTACACCTCCCCGGGAGCACAGGGACAGCCTGGGCTGGGCCAAAGTTCACGGGCTGAGCTGAGGAACTTGGGCAGATTAAGATTCCCGTGGAATTAGGTGCCCCCAGCGTGGCGGCGAAAAGCAGGATTCTCAATGGGGCCAGTGTTTGTGTCGCCAGGAAGCAGTGCTCCCATTTAATCCCAGAACCTCCCTCCAGGCTCTCGGACCTGGCTTCACTGGGATCTCCAGGGATCGTCCCGCCTCTCACCTCCACGTGACCACCGTCCCCAGCTCACCAGTGTCTCTCCCGAGCACCTCGAGGAGTCTCAGGAGGTTCCGTCCATCCCGGAGGTCACTGTACAGGTCCCCCACGCGGCAAGTGACGCGAGCCAGGTGTGAGTTCACCCACTTGGTGAAGGTTTTCTTCTGTACCGCTTCCCGCTCATCTGTGACAGCGACGCAGGGTCACTGCCGGCCTTCCGGGCAGGGCACCTGCTTCTAAACTCCGGCAGGTGGGACTGGGGCAGGGGGGGGGGCCGGAGCAGCTGAAGTGGGTCCCAGGACAAGAAGGGGAAGGAAGAGCTGGGGGCGGAGACTGGACAGCGGGCAGGGCGCTTGCCTTGCACATGGCCGACCTGGATTCGATTCCTGGTACCCCAGATGAACCCCCAAGCCCCAGAAGTGATTTCCAAGCAAAGAGCCAGGAGTTACCCCTGAGGATCACCAGGTGTGGCCCACAAACAAAAACGACAAAAAGCTGGATGACAGAAGACATCTGGATGAGCCCACAGCAAGGTAAAGGACAAAACTGACAGCTGGACAGTGGGCAGGGCACTCACTTGCCTTGCACGAGGAGACCCGAGTCCACCCCCGGCACCCCACACGGTTCCCCTAAGCTTGCCGAGTGACCCCTGAGTGCAGAGCCAGCAGTAAGCCCTGAGTACTGCCCAGTGGGTCCCAACCCTCCCGACCCCCCCAAATAAACCAAAGACGAGAACAAAAATCATGGGCCCCAGGTAGTGGCCCAAAGCGAGCCAGGTGTGGCCCCCAAACAAAATCAGACCCAAAAAGGAGAGACGGGAGGGGACTGTGGGAGGGAGGAATGAAAGGGCAGGAAGGGCATCGGGGAGCGGCTCTCGGGCTTGGAATGGGGTGAGTAGCTACTTCTAACTCGCCCACGAGTCCAGCGCCCCGCTTTCCTCATCTGTAAAACGAGCCCATTACTTTCACCTCCTCTGGGTCATCGCATTCATGAGGAGACACCCCACGCATCAGACCGGGCCCAGAGCAGCTCCAGGCGAGCCACGGCTGGATACGCGGGCGTGATCTCACCCCGAGGAGGCCGAGCAGCTGGGTGCTGGGGAGTGTGGACAGAGAGGAGGTGCAGGCTGAAATCACAGCGGCGGGTGCTCAGGGCGGCTCGGAGGACATGGCTGGACAGAGGCAGGGTCGCCTAAGTCAGGTCCCCAGGGAATTTAAAGGGGGGCTGCACAGCTCCACAGAGTGAGTTTGTTCAACCAGCAGCATGGGGGTTCTGGGCAAGACCCCCTACATTCTGACGCTGAGAAGGAAAAGCCCGGGCGGTGGGGAAGGTGGCCACGCTCAGGAGAGAGGGAGCTGGTCTCAGCGAGGCGGTACTCTGAGGGGCCCTGAGTGAAAGCGAAAATTAACCGGGATCTAAGTGCCAGAGATGACGGGGTTGCGGGTCAAGGCGATGCCGGCGGGCGGCTCCCCCAGTGAAGCGGGTGGTGGATGGAATCCAAGAGGCCAGACCTGAAGCGTCATTGTGCACCCCAGCAGCGTCTCAGAAACCAAAAAAGACTCATCCCCTAATCTTACATTCCTCCGCACCTCACCCAGAGACACCTCGACACGCCCTTGTCTGCAACCTTCCCTCCCCTGCCAGCCTGGGGGGGCAGGCCTGCCCGGACGGCCACTGCTCTGCGGCACCTGTGCCCTGGCTCCTCCTGGCAGGGCCGGCCCTGCCCAGCCGGGATCACCCCGACAGCCCTGATGCCAGGGCCCTGGAGTGAGGCCACTTGGGCACGCAGGCAGAAGGAAAGGGGGCAGAACGGCACAGTTAGAGGGAACCGGAAGCGAAGCACGGGCTGCCCGCACCACCCCTGCCCGCCCCAAATCAGCGCCTTCCAGAAAGACGCCGGGATCAGGGGGCCAGGTGAGCACACGCCTGCTCAGGCAGCCCCGAGCCTGTCTGTGCTGACTCCAGCCGCCCCCTCGGTCTGCACACGCTGCCACCCAACTCTCACTCACACCCACTCGGAAAGCAAGGCCCAGCGCTGGCCGCGGCTCCCGCTCCGCCTGTCTCCAGCCTGCCCACTGCCCAGACCCCGGGACAGATGCCTCTCCCGGTCTGACTCACTGCACTGGGACACACACTCACACACACACACACACACACTCACACAAACTCACACAGACATACTCAGGACACACATGCGTACGCACAAACTTTCGGTCACACAGACTCTTACACATTCACACAAATGCACTCACCCTCCACAAACTCACACGCATACAAACACTCAGACATTCAGACACACTCACATTCACAGACATACAAATGCACTCAGACATACACTAATGCACTCACACACACCCACACAGACACACTCCCTGAGACACACTCACAGACACACCCATACTCACAGATACGAAGACACACTCAAACACAAACATACTCCCTGAGACACACAGGCACACCCACACTCACTCACAGACAAAAAGACACACTCAAAGACACACAAGCACATACCGAGACAGACACCTACGCTCAGACACACGACACAGGCACACTCGCTCACACATGCACGCCAGGCGGTCACACCCACGTCACCTCTACCGTGGCCCCTGCCAGCCCGGCAAGCTTTCGGGCCAGTGGGCACCTCTAAGCGGCGGTCACCCCCGCCCGCGAGTCCAGCGGCTCACCTTGGAGCTGCTTGAAGCGTCCTTCCAGCACGCTGGCGTACTGCGCGGGTTGATGAAGGCGGCCGGCGACAGCAGCAGCCCCCCGGGGTTCTGGGACCCCTCCAGGGCCTCGTAGTACAGCTCGCTGGCCCCGTTGAGGCCGGGCCCCTGCCCCCCTGCCCACTCCGTTCGCCTTCCCGTTCATGCTGCCCGGGGCCCAACGCCCATGCTCTGCCCACGCGGCGACTGGCCGGCGGGTTCCGCCGGGGGCTCCGCTCCGGGGAGCCCGGGTGGCCCCTCACAGGCTGGGGGGCCCGGCGGGGAGGGCAGAGGTTTCCCGGGTGGGAAGGCGTCTGGGCGGCCGGCACACCTGGCGGGAGCAGGCAGCGGCGCCGGCCCCCGACAAACAGGTCGGACGGGGAGGGCGCGGAGGCGGGGCCGCCGCGGGGGGGCAGGGCCAGGGCCGAGGGGCGCGGCCCAGCTGCCCGCCAGGCCCCGAGTGGTCTCCGGAGTGAGTAGCGAGAGGGCCCTGAGCTCCACTGCTTCCCCGGAGGGGTGTGGTGGGACCAGGAGGGACCCTGGTAGGGGCAGGGGGCCCCTGGGAACTTCCGTCGATATGTGGCTTTGATCCCGAGGTAGGACCTCCGGGAGGTGCCTCGGTCCCTTTCTCTATCTGCTCCTCTATCGGCCCTAAGGGTCCTCATCCTTCCCTCGAGTTGGGCTCCTGCCTTGCCCGGGGCTCTCCTAGGCCCAGGCACTCGCTGCCCCCAGGGGAACTCCACGGGGCTGCCGGATTTCTTTCCCATCCCCCTGGTGAGGCGGGACGCTCCTGTCCCCCTCCCACCTTCCTTCCTCCCTCCCCAGCCTACTGGCGCCCCAAGGGGCACCTCTGAGAGTCGGCAGGGCTGGCAGTGCCGTGGGAGTGGGCACAGCCGTCATGCGTGCGGAGCCCCCAGGAAGCCCTACCCACACCCCTCACGCCTTTAGTCCCGGGAAGTGCTGACAGGCCCAACCAGGACAGAGGCTGCGGAGAACATGGTAAGGGTGCCCCAGAAGTGTGGTGACCCCAGGGCAGGAAGGGGTCCTCAGGCAGGGCTGGGCTGGCCGCACAGAATCCCAGAAAGCTTTAAAAAAGCGCCCTGGGGGCCCAAGAGACAGCAGAGTGGGGAGGGCGTTGGCCTTGACACAGCTGACCCAGGTTCGATCCCCGGCATCCCATGTGGTCCCCGAGCACCACCAGGAGTGATCCCCAAGCACAGAACCAGGGCTAACCCCTGAGCATTGCCAGGTCTGGTCTAAAGAGGAAATAACGACAAACATACTGACTGCAGGCAGGGAGGGAGCAGCCTGATGAGTTCAGGCTTTGCAGGCAGGAGCCCCCCAGTTCGACCCCTGGCACTTCCTAGAATCACCCCGGAGCTCTGAGCCAGGGGTAACCCCTACTCCCGTCAGGCAGGGCCCAGGAAACATAAAGAAAAGCAAAACCTGACTTCTGGACCATCTGGCTACAGGCAGGCGTGGGTGTGGGACCTCTAAAACCTTCCTTGGCTGAGCAGGGGAAATGGACGGATTCGAGAACCTCCAGGTGGCCCAACAGCCCATGCCAGGGACAGCGGTCTCTGGACAGAGGCGCTGTGACCTCTCGGGCAGGGAGAGGCCCTGAGGTGTGTATGGAAGAGATCAGCGTGGGATGGAGGCGGGAAAGGCAGCTCGAGTGGGTGGCCGGGGGGGGGTGCGTGGGTGACTCAGCCCCACGCCAGCAGCAGAGTCAGGTGGCAGCCCATTGCCATGGCAACCCCTCCGGAAAGGAACGTGGGAGGCCCGTCAGACGGGTTTGTTTGTGCTGGGAGTCACTGAAGGGGAGAGCCCAGGCCGCAGGCGAGGGCAGGGCCGGGCGGGGTGAGAGCAAACCCGGGAGACTGCAGCGCAGCAGGGTGGCGGAGGAAACCAGCCGAGGGTGGAGGGAACGTGCTTCAGGGAACAGGTAGATGAAAGAAGGGGGAGGCCCATTGGCAGGTGGAAGGAACAGGTGGGGGGAGAGGGCAGACAGGTGCGGGCGGACAGACTCCATGAAAGGGAAAGGCGGGGCTGGACATGGCTGGGGACAGGAAGGGAACCTGGAGCTGGAGCTGGGGACAGGGCCGAGGAGGGGGTTGCCTGTGCCCCTCCCCGAAGCCAGAGGCTCCCTGTGAGCAACGCTTCTCTCCCCAGCATCCTCAGCGTGGCCCCCACCTCACCTGCCAAAGCCTTGATTCGAGACCTCTCGAAGAGGCGGGCCGAGCTGCTGTCATTGTCCCAGTCGGAGTCGGGCAGGTCCCAGCGATTGTTGATGTCGCTGTACTGGCCCTGGATCTCCAAGCTGTCGAAGTCGGTGGGCGATAGCGTGCTGCTCATGGTGGCGAGGGGGCTCCTGCTCCTGCAAAGGGGAGGTGGCTGAGGGGCACCTGGGTGCCCCCTCACGCCCCCGCTAGTCCTCCACTCCCCACCCCCATTCCCAGCTCCCTCTGGGGTTCACTCTGGTCAAAGCTTCGGGTGAGGGAAGGCAGGAGAGCACAGCCCGTGCCAGGCATGAAGGCAGCCAGGGGCGGCTGGGACATCGTGTCCGTGAGGCTCAGGACCTCAGGTGGAAGCGGGTTAATGACACTGCAGGAAGCTGGGCGGTGTGGGGGGTCGTGGGGGAACAGGAAGCCAGGTGGTGTGTATGGGGGGCAGGGGCAGGCAGTTGCCACACAAAGGCCCTGCACCCCCTCCGCTCTGGAGGATTTCTGTGTGTTTTCACGGAGGTGTTTTCTTGGGTTTGGGTGTTTTTGCTTTTGTTTTTGTTTTTTTGGTATGTGCAGAGCACACCCAGTGTATGCTCAGGCATCACGTCTGGCCGTGTCTTGGGGATAGAACCCAGGTCAGGTGTGTGCTAGGCAATGCCTTTATCCAATGCACTGTCTCTCTGGGGCCTCCTATGGAGGCTTTGAGACAAGAAGTTCCTCATCCTGCCCTTGAGCTCAGACTCACTTTGGGCACCTCAGCCAGGCTGTGATCTGCAAGAAGGTGCGGTGCTAGGGTGTGGGTGGGGCACCCGCTACCTTTGGTTGGCTGTAGGGAGTCCCCTGAAACGTGTCCACAGTGACATCCACATGCTCCACCTCGCCGCCGCCCCGTGCTGCAATGCCCACTGTCACCCCGTCTCACAGGTGGAGCCTCAGTTCAGGATCACACGGAAGCACTGGACCCTAACCTAAGGGGTGGGCAGACTCATGGCCACACTCCCGGCAGACCCTAGGGCGCTCAGCACTGCACCCCAGCCGGAGCTCAGCACCCACCACTCCCTTCCAGAGCTCGGGGCCGGAGGGACAGTGTGTGTGCCTGTCAGCATCCCGCGCCCTAACGCAAACAAACAGCTCAAAACTAACAGCTGAGCTAGATTAGCGTGAGGGGTTAAAAGCAAAACCACCTCCTCCACCGGCCAAAGTTCTCTGCAATGATTCCGGCACCCAGAGGCCAGTCAAGGAACTGGAGGGGCTGGGGCTGTCACTTAGCAGCACTGCCAAATCTGGTGCCTGTGTCCAGACCTCGCCGGGACAGCGCCCTCCAGGCCCCTTTCACTGTCCCTTGAGGTTCAGGGCCAGGATCCAGGGAGTCTCTGGTTCTGGAAAGGGGGCCGTGGAAAAGCTTTGGTGTAGCGTGGTGACAGGAGGCAGAGAAAGTGACGGTGAGTTCCCAGGGGGCCACAGAGACAGACACTGGCTTCTGTCTAACTGGTTCCATGAAATGGACCCGGAACCGCGGCTCATCCAGGTCACCTGCTCCTCCCCTTTTCCCCCACACTCTGGGCAGGGGCTGCCCGAGCAGGTCTCAGGCTCCCGGGCACAGGAAAGGGAGCTGGCCTTGCGGCTCACGTTAGGTCCTTTCTCCTTCCCAATTCATGTCCCCTCATCCCCCCAGAGATCCTTTCGATTTGCTCTGTAAATATTGATGCAAAAATAAATTCTGGGGCAGAGTTGGAGTCACCCTGAGCAAAGGGTGCTGTGGGCAGGTGTGGCCTGGGCTGGAAACACGCGCGCACACCGTGCTCAGGGGCTCCGCAAGTGGCCCAGGGCCAGCGCACGGCTCCTTCCCAGCCGTCCTGCTCACCCTTAAGAACCTCCAACGGTTATGGGGGCCGGAGAGATAGCACAGTGAGGGAGGGTGTTTGCCTTGCACACGGCCAACCCGGGTTTGATCCCCGGAATCCCATATGGTCCCCCAGCACTGCCAGGAGTAATTCCTGAGTGCAGAGCCAGGAGAAACCCCTGACCATCGCTGGGTATGGCGCCCCCCAAAAAAAAAAAAAAAAAAAATTAAAATTTGCATTCCATGAGCAGCTGCTTTCTTCTTTTTGGGGGTGCGGTGTGGAGGGCTATTTGGGCCACATCTGGCAGAGCTCAGGGGCTAGTCCTGGCTGTGCTCAAGAGTGACCCCTGCTGGTGCTTGGGCCCACAGGTGGTGCTGTGGATTCCAACTGGGGTTGGCTGCATGCAGGGTTATGTGCTTTAACCTGCTGTCTCTCCAGCCCCCTCCAGGCCCTTCACCTCCTTCCCAATCATATCAACTTCTGTTTGCCTGATTCCAAAGGCCTCCAAAGGGGCCCGAACGATAGCACAGTGGGGAGGGCGTTTGCCTTGCACGCGCCCACGGGTTCGATCCCCGGCATCCCATATGGTCCCCAAGCACCACCAGGGAGTAATTCCTGAGTGCAGAGCCAGGAGTAACCGCTGAGCGTCAGTGGGTGTGACCCCCCTCCAAACAATAAGGCCTCCAAGGGTTCCAAACCCAGGCCTTTGCGGCTCCATGAAACGCTGAAACTGAGAGTGGCAGTTTGCCCCACTCTGGAAGCAACACGAAACCTAGCTGGTGTATGGTTCCGGGCTTCACTCTGGTTCCCTCACCCCAGATCTTGCAGGGGCCAGGGCTGCAAGTGTCCACCTCACCCAGGAGCTACGGCTCAGTGACCCCCGAGGAGCCTCATCATCAGGGTGGAGAGCACGGAGCCAGGGCTGTCTCTGTCTCTCAAATAAAACTTCAGCCACATAAAATTTCCTCTGACCGAATGCAACTCAAGTGGCCCGGCTGTGTGCGCTGAGCTTGGGAAGCCGCAGCTTATATGAGGAGTAAGATGGCAGCAGCCAAGGGAGCCACAGCGCAGTGGGAGGGACGCTTTGCCTTGACCTGAGCTCAATCTGTGGCATTGCATGGGATCCCCCAAGCACCCCAGGAGTGACTTCCGAGTGTAGAGCCAGGAGTAAGTCCTGAGCACTGGCAAGGGTGGCCCCCAAGCCCAAGACAGACAGATGGATGTGCATGCCAAGATGGTGGCAGTACACCCGCATAGCGTGCAGCAGCTCCCTCAACTACACCCCACAGGCCCCATCCTCAGCTGCAAGGGGCAGAGTCCCAAACTCTGCAGTAAGCTAGTGGTTTCAGGGTGCCCAGGGAGAGGTTTGGGGGGCCACCTCTGTGCCTCTGAAGTTTGCTTCTCAAGCCTCTGGGTTCTGCAGCCCCGTTCTGGTGGACACTGGGCCGCCCCCTCAGAGCCATTTTTCCCTTTAGTTTCTCAGCATAGATTCCCGCCGGTGACTTTGGAGTCTCTCACCTCTGCTCGGGGTCCCCCCCCCACACTGCCCCGTCCTCCAGCTCCCAGCACCCCTGGTCTCTCTCTAGCCTGGGAGCGTGTCACCCTGCCTGTCTCCTGAACATAGGAGACAGGGCAGCTAATCCCCATCACAGTGTCTTCTAAGCCTTCTCCTTAGCCACTGACCTCCAGCCAGGCCCAAGGAGCTTGGAGAGAAGAGGCCTGCCCCGCTTGCTTCCCTGTGGAGCTGGAGCCCGCAGGTACAGGTAGAAATACTGTCCCCTGGGGCTGGAGGCTGTCTTGTACCCCAACTCCTCCAGCCACATCGGCGGTCCTGATTAATTCTTTCCTGCCTTCAAAGAGAGTTGAGGTGGGCGGAGTGATAGCCCAGCGGGTAGGGCGTTTGCCTTGCGCGGCGGCGGCCTGTGCCGGCCCGGGTTCGATCCCGGCATCCCATATGGTCCCCGAGCACCGCCAGGAGTAATTCCTGAGTGCAGAGCCAGGAGAAACCCCTGAGCATTGCCGGGTGTGACCCAAAAAGCAAAAAAAAAAAAAAAAAAAAACAAAGAGAGTTGAGGTTCCCTGCTCTGTGCTCGCCAGCCCACTCGCCAGCCCCTCAGCAAGCAGCTATTACTGCCCTCCCATTGAAGGGTTATATTTGCTGCTTATGTGCGTGTCTTACTCGGGTTTCCAGCCTAGCCCTAGGTATTCAATACAGGGATCGTCACTGAATTGGCGAGAACTTCTTGTGTGTTTGTTTTCTCTTTTGGTTTTGGGGCCACACGCAGTTGTGCTCAGGGTTTACTCCTTGGCTCTGTGTTCTGGGAATAACTCCTGGTGGGTTTGGGGAACCGTGACGAGGTGCTGGGGATTGAACCAGGTTGGCTGTGTACAAGGCAAGCGCCCTCCCAGCTGTACTATCACTCCGGCCTGGGCCAGCTCTTGTTTTTATTTCCTCTATTGAACTAGTAATGTCTTCCTGAGGGCTAGGGAAAACTAAAGAAAAGAATGCAAATGGGTTGGGAAAGGGCCAGGGGATTCTGCTCTGGGTTAGAGCACTTGCTTTGCATGTGTGAGGCCCTGGATTCTGTCCCTGGCATTGTGAAAATAAATAAACAAAGGAGGAGGGGGCGGGAGCAGAAGCTCCTGACTGGACTCTCCCGGCACTCCTCAAGTTCAGGCCCCACGCTGGAGTGGAGGCTACAGCAGGGCGGTGCCGTATGTCACAGTTGGCTGACCAGATTCAATTCCTCACATCACATACCCTGAGCCCCACCATGCATGATCCCTAAGCATGGCTGGGTGTGGCCCCAAAACGAAAGCTCAGGACGGAGATTCACGAACTTCCATGCATCATGAGGTCTGGAAACCATATCTCCAGCGTGTTTCTACACACACACACACACACACACACACACACCACACCCGAGGAACCATCCCTGGAGAGATTCCAAGGGCAAACACTGGCCCAAAGCTCCCAAAAATAAGTCCGAGAAAAGCCAAAGTTTCTGGGGTACAGGAGACCTGAGGCTGACTTAGGCGCCTGCTCCAGGCTAGACTCAAATAGAACTTGGCCTCACAGGGGGCCAGAAGCTTCTGGCAAGGAGAGAGGAAATGAAGACGGAGTGGGGTGCAGATCTAAGGGAGACAGGCAGGGCGGCTGCCCCAACGCAGGCGGCTCACAGATGCACAGGAGGAGGAGATGACGAGGGTGGCGCTCTGGGGAGGCAGAGCCATGGAATGACAGGCCATGAATAATAGATGAGGAGGGGGGACTTGGGCAGAGGGAAAGTCTTTCCCTAGACTCCAAGTGTGAGGGGACCGGAAGTGAAATAAATGGAAAAGGTATCAGGAAAAACTCAGCACCTAGGAAGGCTACAGAGAGCTTAGGAGACGCCAACCCTGGCCTCTCCTGCTTCTTGGCGAGTGGGCCGTGCTCCTGTCAGGAACTTGGGGGAGGGCTGAGGCGTGGGAATGCACGTGTGTCTCATGGCAGACCGGCTCCCACTCCTCC